>PVJD01011833.1:0-43569 GCA_004026545.1 Mormoops blainvillei | reverse complement strand
GGCACCCCACCTCAGTCACCCCACCCCACCCCGGTCTGCATGGGGCAGACAACGGCATTCGTCCCTCACGCGGGACCAGCCACCTCTCTGATCGCCACCCGTACTCCAGAGAGGCCTCCCCTGACCTTGCACATGCAGGAAGGGCTAGGCCTGGGACCAAAAGCCAGGTAGCCTGGCATGGGCGAAGGGTTTTTTAAGCAAGGCATAACAGGCGCCAGCCCAGAGAGAAGCTACCATTATCACGGGCTTCTCCGTGCTAACTCCTCCGTGTCTCGAGGGTGCCCTAGAAGAAGGCAGTCCAGGGTCACATGTCTGATGGCCTGGGAGAGATGAGCTCCCACATCTATTTTTTTTTTTTAAAGGAGGCAAAAGACTTGGGCAGGACTTCATGAACCATGCCTGATTCATGAATTAGCCGGTGACGATGTGCTGGCTTCTCCTGGGCCATCGTGTTGCACCCCCCCTTCCTCCTGGCCCTCTCGGGACAGGGGAAAGGGCACCTCCAAGGCAGCCCCGGGTCTGTGGGATGGCTCCAGGTGAGTGACAAAGGTGACTCCAAGGAGGACAATGTCTGAAGAAGGGACCTCAGCTCACAAGACCCACGGCCTGTCTCCCCTGTCCACCTCCGGCCAGGGGCACTGGGCGCTGCTCTGCGGCGGGTCAAATGATCTGGGGACGCGGGCAGCCCGGAGGGGTGGGTGAGGTCTGCAGACCATCTGCAGAAAGGCGTGCGTGCACACACACACACAGAGACACACGCTGCTGTGCGGATCGTCCTCATGATTTTCGGGGTGCACCGTCCCCCACTGAGATCAGACCATGCTAAAAAACACTCATTCCATTAGTAGTGAATAATAGCTGACTGAGGAGATGAAATTAGATGTGTACTTCGTCACAAACACGGAATTTCCAGATGGATCGAATGGGAGAGGCAGTGCTATAACACATCTTCTTCAGAGCACAGGAGAATGTTTTTATTGCATTGCAGTGGGGACGATACAATAAACACATTAATTGGAAGAAGTTGAATAAATGCCCAATCAGCTGATGGCACAGGACAGGGGCGGGCAGCTCACGGGCAAGAGGTCCTAGCGGTGGGTGGAGGTGGCGACCGGGAGAAGCAGAAACCTGCCTCACGCCTGCCCGTCGGTGATAGGGTGCCGAGCCCGATGAGACCTCATGTGGCCAGAGTGCGGAGGCCCGGGAACTCTCGCACAGGCTCGTGGGCAGGTGAACTGCCACGGCCCCTTTGGAGAACTTTGGCAGTCCCCACAGAAGCTGACACTGCTCGTGCCCCCCCAGGGACCCAGGGGTACCACCACTGGGTGGCTCCCCACAGCTGTCCCCCCACGCGTGCACCAAGCTTGTTCACAGAGTAGGATTTATTATAGCCAATTGTCAACCAAGAAACAGCCTCTGACTGGGGACAAGGGGAAATGCTGGTTATTCACGTCATGAAATACCAGGCAGTGGTTAAAATGAGCAAACCGGATCTAGCGGCACAGATAAGTGTCCAGGACCCGCTAGTGAGTGAAAAAGGGAAAAAAAAGTAACAAAAACGTGTATGCGGGATAACCCCAGTGTGTAGGTTTTGAAAGGCACAGGGTGATGTTGTACTGCGGTGATGAGTGGGCCCTGGCTGCGCATGGCACTTGCCTGTGGAGTGAGAGGAAGGCATGTCCTCTGGGAGCTGGTCTCTTTTTTGTCCCTTAAGAAGAATTGGAAGCCCGCTAGGTGAACCGCTGACACCTCTTCCCTTCGGTGGTGTTATATGTGTCGATTATGTTACAGCTTGCAGGTTTATACATATTGGACGTCTGCCACTTTTTAAATTTTTAAAAATGAAAAGTGATCGCTGCCGGCCTGGGCTGCCCTGGGCTTGGGCCGGGACGCATGCGTGGACGGAGCTCCCAGGCCAGCGGCGTCTGGGGTCAAGGGGGGCCCACCTGGGAAGGCGGGTGGCCTCCGTAGGAGGGACGGCCCCCCAGGAGGCCCACCCAGAGCACGCAGCTTCTCACGGCGGTCAGGGCCCTGTCTCCTGAGCGAGGCTAGCTCCCGCCCCAGGCACATTGCCTCCCTGTCCCACGGGACGGGGCCTGTGCTGGCCTCTCCCGGGCCGTCCCTCATAGCCCACTTCCCTCCCGGCAACCTGAGGGAGGGGGCAGAAAATGAGCCCAGGGCCAAGGTGCCCACCCCTCTCTGCCAACTCCATTCCTGGGGCCCGGACCCCCTTCCTCTGCTGTTTGCCCAGATGTTTGGACGGCATTTCTGTGATCAGAGGGGAATGAGTGTCCTGAGAGAAAAAGGGGGTGCGGGGTGGGGGTGGGGGAACAGGACCTGACATGTGAACCAAGAATGAAAGGAAAGAAAGATCCAATAATTTGGGAAAATCTTTTTTCAGGCAGAGAACAAAAATTGCCAAGGCCCCCAGATCAGGAAGAGCTTGGTGATCTCACAGATCACAGAGGAGGCTGGAGGGACTGGAGCCAAATCAGGGTCTGGGGTTTAGACAGCAAATCAAAGAGACGTCGGCAGCGCCCCGACCCTGGTCCCTGACGGGGCCCCCGTCTCTGCTCACTGATCTATTCCTGGTCACTGACCGCGCGCTGAGCCCCGAATCCTGGTCACGCTCTGAGCCCTCCGTGCTCCTGGCCGCAGCACGCGGCTGTGCGGGGACGAGCAGCAAGATGACCGCAGAGGCTGTGCCGTGGAAAGCCCCCCACCCCGAGCCCCGCAGCACCCGCCTGGCCCCCACCCCTCCCCTCAGTGGGGACATGGGGCACGGGGTCAGGCTGGGGCGCAGCAGGTGGCGTCTGCGAGCCACTGCAATGCCACCGCTGGGCCCCTGATGCGACGCTAATTGCTCTCAGTGGTGCCTGGTGCTTTGTTAAAAACAATTTTAGTGTTGATTTTATTGAAAACCAGCAACAGAGCGGCACAGGCTCCAGTGCTAAGTGGCACTGCGACGGGCCCTCGCCCCGTCCCGTCCCCGCCCGCGTGGGGACCCGCAGGAGTGCTGAGGAGGCGGGAGAGCCCAGAGGTCTCTCCTAACGGTCCCCGGGAGGAGGGCGGAGCAGGCTCGGTGAGGAGGGCGAGGGGCTCCCCGCAGGCAGCCAGAGCCGGAACTCCGGGAGCTGCCGTCCTGCACTCGTTGGGGAGTGAGGGGGGTGACAGCTCAGGCAGATGGGCCCTCAGAGCCTTGGTCTCTGGTTCCAGCAGTTGGTTTGTCTGCCTGGGAGCCTCGGTGTCCTGTGACCAGGTGAGAGGTGGTGGTGACCGCCTTGCTGTGCCACTGATCCTGCCCATGTCAGGGAGGGTGGGGACAGGGACAGGGAGATGGACGCGGTCAGGCCGAGGGCTGCGATGTGTGTCCACTAAGACGCCTGTCCTAACCCCTGCTGCGGCCAGACGGGGGCAAGCCTGTCCAGGAACGACCCCGAAGTCCAGCTGCCCTTTCTCTCCCCGGCCCCAGGTCTCAGAGCTTGGCCCCACCGGGCCGCTGGCGCCGGCATTGGGTCTATATTCTTCCCGCTGCCCCCGCAGCCTGGGGGAGCTCTGGGAAGGCCACCCTGGCCTTTGCATGGACAGGGTGTTTCAGGGACAACAAACAAAGCAGGTTTGACTTCAGCGTCCCGCTGCTGAGCTCTGTGTCCTGGGGCAAGTGACCTGATGTGACACAGTGCGAGTGGGGCCCACAGTAGCATTGGGGCAGGGGACACGGGTGGGGACGAGACATGTAGACCCCGGGCTCGGAGCCCTGTGGCCACCCTATGCCCTTGACGTCTGACCTCTGACCCCACCACTGCGTCACCCCTCCAGGGTCCAGTCCTGGAGGCACATTTGAAAGAGGCGACTGGCTACAAACCCTTCTCCTGGCCCTGGGTCCACCCTCCTTCCTCATCTCCCACAGGCTCTGTCCCTGTCCTGTCCCCAGCCTTCCTGCAGCCTCTCTGCAGGCCTCAGACTGGAAGGTTCTGCAACTGCAGAGGCCAAGCTTCTTCTTACCCCTTTCCCACCCCCACCCCCCTCCGTCCCCTCTCCACCTCCTGTCTGGACACAGCTCTGGTCCCAAACCAGGGCCAGCACTGACCAGCCTGGCAGATCCATCCTGTCCCCCAGCCTGTGCTCAGGCCCCAAAGTGCACCCCTGTTTTCTAGAATGTGCGTACGAATGAATAAATGAACGCGTGCCCAAATGAACGCCCGTGTGCCTGAATGAACGAGTGAGTGAACGAACGGGTGCATTAGTGAACGAGAGAGGACGAGTGAGTGCGTGCGTGGAAAGCACCGGGCTTCAGGCGCGGCGCTGCCTCTCTAGCTCGGACACTCGCCGTGTAAGTCTGGGCCCGGGGCACGGTTCCATCCATGCCGCGGGCAGTCCCCTCCACATCTCCCGCTGGTCACCCCGTTCTGGTGTAACGCGGGGGGCCAGCTCCCACCGAGCCCCGTCCAAGGGCACAGCCGGATGTTGGGGGCCCTGTGGGGGTGAGGTGGCCACCCGGTTCTCCGTCTGCCGAGGGCAGGCCGCCGTCCGAGGGACTGTCCCCGCGGGGTCTCAGCGGTGCCCTGGGAGAGGGACCCTGGGGCCTAGTGTGAAGCGTGTGTGCACACTTGCTCAGGGGAGGCCAAGCTGGGCTTTTCCTGCGGTTGGGACGACAGGCTTTCACACCTCGCTTTATTAACGCCTGTCTCTCCTCCTCCAGATTCAAATCGCCTTCTAGAAAGCAGCTGCTATTAGCTTCCCCCCGGAGCCTCCAAATCCCCGGTGCTCAGCAAAATCCCCCTTTGATTGAAGCAGCTGTGCTCAGAGCCGGGTCCGCCTTCCTTCCGAGCTCATCAAAGCCCCTCAAAGGGAAGATTAACCGCCGCAGCCCGTCAGCCGCGGCGCTGCACCGTTCACCGCCCAGCCTCTCGGCCACGCTGGGCCCGCCAGAGACGCAGAATTAGAGAATGTGGGTCTCTTAGAAGCACAGGCTTTCAGAAGCATGGAATCATCAAATCTCCCCCCAAATCAGCTTAGGGAGTTAGAATTTTAAGGATGCATCCTTTCAGGAGCTCGGACTGTTAGAAGTCACCTAGAATTTTATTCTGATTACGTTCGAGGTAAAAGAAGTAAATCCCATCTCTGACACTGTCTTAGGAGCCTAGCATCTTAGCCCAGTGAAAGCCCAGACTTGCAACATCTGTGAGCCACGGAAACCTTGTAATCTGGGGTCAGAGGGAGAGGAGACCCTGCAGCTCAACCCTGTCGCTCAGTGCAGGGCGGCTGTCAGTGAGCCGGCGCGTGTCCGTGGGCTTCCGGGACCCGCTGCTGCTCCCACCTCTTACAGCAGGACCCCGGCTGATTGCTGGTGGCGTTAGCCCTGGGTGCCCAGCCTGCCATCTCGTCCGACCCCGGGGGAAGGTGCTCTCCGTCCACTTTGACTGATGACCCCTGGTTCCGCCAAGGTTCCTCGAAGGCTACAACTCCCCCCCGCCTCCTCAAAAGGTCCCAGGAGACGCCCACCCTGGGGTACTGCAAGTGCCTCAGCCTGAAACCACTTGCCCCAAGGACGCCCAGGACCGCAAGTCACCCAGGTGGGTGGCCTCGGGCACCCCACCTTGGCGCTAACAGCAGGCAGCCGTTCCTCCTTGGGCAGGAGAGATCAGCACCTGGCCCTCAGGATGGCTGCGCGTGACTTGGTCCCTGTCAGGGCCCATGAGCAGTCGGGGCCCATCCCAGGGGGCTGAGCAGCATGACGTAGGCTCCTAGGGGCTGCCCTAAAATGAGCGCTGGTGCCCTGGGCACTGGGGGCTGAGCCAGCCCCTGCCGAGCAGGGAGGAAAGACAGTCGGGGCGACAGCTGCCCTGAGGTCCGCAGCCCTGCAGCTTGGTCAGTGCCCCAGCTGGGGCGGGTGGGGCATAGCCGTCAGAGGGACTCCTACCTGGGCACAGGTGGGTAGCGGAGACAGAGGCATCCCAGCCACAGCAGGAGGAAGCCAGGCTGGTGGGCAGCAGGGAGTTGCAGGGGGCCTTCCCCCACAACTTCCTGTTGGCACCGAGTGTCTGGGGGTCTCCTGGTGCCCTGATGAAGGCATGGAGCAGAATGACAATAACCCAGGGGTGACCATTATGCTAATACCCAGAGAGCTGGGCTCCGGGGACAGGGATGCCCCGAAGCTGGGGTGTAAGACATTGGTCTTCATTTACCAGTTGGGTCAAGGCCTGAGGCAGGGGAGCAAGAAACATCCCCGCAAGCACCTGCATGGCAGACCCCGCAGGCCAGAGCTGCGGGGCGTCAGCATGTGACCTTGGTAGAGGGTGGGTCTGCATCGGCAGCCTTACCTCCCTTAGGCTCTGCGGCCAGCGCTAGCTCCGCCCCCTGTACGCATCACCCTTCACCACAGAACTTCAGGGTTTCCGGGAGTGCGAGGGATGAAAGAGAATGCCGTGACCTCCGGTCGCGTGTTCAGTTTAGCGCTGAACTTGAAACAGTGTTTGGATGACTGCATATATTGAAAAAATATAAATCCAGCAGAATGGAAGATCTCCATGTGGTTTTTTAAAATGTTTCAGACCAAGTATAGAAAAAAATTCTATGACCTCAGAGTAAAGAAGAATTTCAAGCGAAAGTGGAGACATAAATGATCCATGTGGACTTATGAGGGGGGCCCCCCAAAAACCAGAATTATCTCCTGGAGGGAGGACCCCATGTAGTCCAGGCTTCCCCCGCTAGGCGAGCATTCCAGGAACCCATCTGGATCAGTGCACCAGCTGGCGTTGTTGTGAGAGGCTGTGTTCGGCTTCGGTGAATTTGCTTCGAAGGCTCAATGTGTTTGGCCATTTCATGATGGTGATTGGCGAGCGCACCTGCCCACGGTCCATCGAGAGCTCAGCGGTTTTTGACCATAAACAGCGTGACCCCCTGCCCCACCCTCCCTCTTCACTCGAACTCACCCCAAACACCTTTTTTGTTTCCCTGGATGAAAAAAGCCCTCAAAGGGAAGCGTTTTGCACATGTGGAAGAGGCGAAACAAAAACACGGCAGAAACACTAACAGGCATCAAAATCAACGAGTTCAAACACTGTTCTGAGCCGTGGAAAAAAAGTCTTGGTAGGTATGTTGCATCAGAGGGAGAGTACTTTGAAGTTTAAACATGGAAGAATAAATACACAATTTTTTATAAATCAATTCTGGGTGTTTTTGGGTCTCCCCCTTAGACTATCAAATTTGAAAACTTCTGTATGAAAAAGACCATAATCAGCCTTTAAAGATATGTGACTTCCTGAGAAAAAGGCTTTTGAACATAGAGCAAATGTGCTGTCAGCACCCAGGATACACAGAGCATGTCTACAGATCGGTAAGAAAACAGGACCCCGCGGGGGCGGGGCAGAGCCTGCCGACAGGCAGCTTACGAAAGGCCCAGACTCAGTCCCAAATATGTATCGATGTGTGCTCGCTAGTAAGGGATGGCGATGCCGACATTCCACGACCCAGCCTTTCGCGTCTCCCAGAAGGGCAAGAAGCCTGGAGGCCTGCCAGCTCCAGGAGCGAGGACAGTGCAGGGTGCGGGGCTCCGCGCCTGGGTCGGCGCCGGCAGACCACAGCAGACCCGCCAGTGACGCTTGGCAGGGTCAGCGGGGCACCTGAGGCCGCAACTGCCACCGACAGACAACCATGCTCTGCGTGACACTGTCTGTGGTAGCGACCACGGGGAAAGCGGCCGCGTGCCCATTGGCATGGGGATGTATAAACACCCCAGCTGTTTGCACGTGGCGGGAGACGCTGAAGATCGCGTACACTGGACCTAGGTGGCCGACCTGCACGCGTGCGAAACACAGGCTGTTAAGTCGAAACGGAAACTCCCGAGCATGGCTGACGCCACCATCCCGTTGGGGGAAGTTCCCAGCGCACGAAGCCAGGGTGCTTTCCGTGGCACCGCAGTCTCAAACATCCCAACTGCTCCCGACCTGTGGCCGCTGGTTGCCTCCAGGAAGGGGGTTTTTTTCATGGGGGGTGGCAGGGATGGGAGGGTTTGGGCTGAACGTCTTTCTGGTTTTCTGGGGTTCCATGCGGTCAACATTTTTTCTATATAATTGTGTATGTCTCCGTGACAGGCTGCCCCTCTGGTGTGGTCCCCCACCCCTCCTTGTGAGGAAGGTCGACCTCCCCAGGGCCGAGGGGCCAGGAGGGCCCACCCTCCTGCACCCTGAAACCAGGATCCTGACACACCTGCTTCTCCCTTATTTTTCATCTTTCCATTCCCCAAGGGGGCTTCAAAAACAAGAAAGTTGGGGCTTTCCTTTTATTAGAGGCATACAAACGGGGGAGTGACCCCCTGTGGGTGGTGCCAGGCGGACCTCAGGAGTGGCCGGCGACCACAGAAACACACCATCACTAAGGTCACCGGCCCCAGGGAAGTCCGTCTTCCTGCTGGGGTCTTCTCCCCCTGCCCAGCCGGCCGCCTCAGAGAGGGGTCCTGGGTGGAGGGCCTTAACTCACCCCTGCCTGGGGGGCTTGGGAGAGGAGAGGAGACCGCAGACAGCAGGGTCCCGGTGTCACAGCCCAGTCAGCGCTGCCAGGTGGCTCTGTGGCCCCAGGCTCTCTCTCTGGTGAGATGGACTGGGGTGGGGGGCGCTGTGACAAATACTGTCATCTGGTCACCATCCCTGTGGTGAAGGGCCCTCCTCTGTTTCTCTCAGTGTGATGGATGCCGGGAAAGGCCCCCCGTTATTACCATTTTTAAGTGACATCCCCCGACTAGGAGCCTAATCGGAACTGACAGCTTCCCTGGAAAGAATGCCCAAGTCAGCCAACCACAATTTTCCATGAAATATGTTTCATTAAGATACCAGCTGGGCAGGCAGAGCATCGACTGCCTCCTGTCGCGGAAGGGCCGGGTGCCACGCTGGGAAGAGGTGCTGGGCTGTGCTCCGGGGAGGCCCCCTCACTCTGTGGCCTTGGACAAGCCGTTCGGACCCGCACCGGTTGTGTCTCCTCACCTGTGAACAAAGAAGAATAATTGGGACACAGGGCGTTGCGAGGGCCTGTCCTCCTGGAGGGCTTCCTGACACCTGTCCTGCACCAGACCTGACCCAGGGACAAGCAGGGACACCAACCCCAATGACATCAACGCCGGCCCTCCAACAACACAGCAATGAGCTGCTGGGACAGCTGGAACCCCAGGAGAGGACGTGGCCGCAGACCTGCAGCCGGGAGCAGCTGGTGCCGGTACCCTGGGGCCGGTGCCCCTAGGCTGGGACGGCCTGGGGCAGAGCAGGACAGGGACTTGCCAGTACCTGAGCCAGGTCACCCGGGGCAGGCGGCGTGGGGCCTTCAGCACCCAGAACCCCTGCAGTTGATGGGGGCTCCTCCAGGACCCCTCCCGGCCGGCCCCCGCTAACCTGGCCGTGGGGCACCTTCCTCCCGGAGCGGGAAGAAGGCTGGAGAGACAGGCACCGCCCCGCCTTCGGGAGGGGTCGCAACAAACACACAGTTGCTTGACTTTCTTCGAAATGAAGTTGAGTTTGATACGTCAACATTTGGCCAGGAGTGAAGAATAAATGCCACTGAAGGCCAGCTTGTCAAGCCCACGTGGTGGGCGGGCGCTCGCCGGAGCCGGCAGGCAGTGTGCGCGGAGTGAAACGAGGGGCACGGAGGGGATAAGATGGCGCCGACGGTGACGCCCACGGCAATGCGGCGGCTCGCGCCTGCCGAGGGGGCGGCCTGTGCCACTCAACCCTTGTTCCTCCTGACAGAAAAATGAGCCTTCTGTGCACAGGGAAACGCCACCGCAGGGCTTCTTCACGGCTGATCTCCGTGACAGGCCCCCACTCTGGGGTGGCCCCCGTCCCCTCCTGGCAAGGAGGGCCGACCTCCCCAGGGCAGAGGGGCCAGGATGGTCCACCCACCTGCACCCTGAGACCAGGATCCCAACACACCTGCTTCGCCCTTATTTTTCATCTTTCCATCCCCCGAGGGGGCTCCACTCTTGGCCACATAAAGACTCGACTGGGTTCTCAACGCCTAGTCCTCCTTGGGGACAGCCGTCCTGCCTGTCCCCAAGGTTGGCCCAGCTATGGACAGGGTTTGAGCCTAGATGCTTTTGTCTCCAAAGTCCTTTGTGGAGACCCTGGCCAGGTGGCTGCTCCGTGCAGGGCCCGGGCCGCCCTTCTGTCTGGATTAAACTACAGAAGGTGTGTAAAGAGGGTGACTCAAATCACGGCGGTCCCCTTCCAGAACCCGGTCCAATCTCGGGCCCCAGTGTCCCTTTGCTCCATGCATGTGACAGGCCAGCACCTTCCCATCTCTGGTTTGCTCACGCAAAGCCAGCATTGGCTCTGCAGAATGTAATTCCAGCCGCCCCCGCCCTGGGCCCGCCATCGGGCCCGCACAGCTGGCAGTCACGCCTTCCAGGAGCCACGATGCTGCCTTTCCGGCTCCCAGAAGGGTCTGTGCCCCACACACCCTGGTGGTGCTGCCTGTGGGCCGGCACTGTGACCCATGTCTGTGCTGCCTGTGCTCCTGCTGGGCTATCTGGGCAGGACAGACGGGTCCACCCCGAGGCTTGAACCCAGCCCCTTCCTCCCGGCACCCCGGGCCCCTCCCTCCCCGGGGCAGCCGCTGCCTACAGGTTGGTTTAATCTGTGTCAGCATCTGAGACAAGTGGTGGACAGACGCTGGGCCCTGTGATTCCCGTCCGCTGGCCCTCGTGTTCTGCAGGTCTTACTTAACCAGTCAGACAGCAGAGATGGCGGATGTCATTGCTGTGCCCACGTGACATAGCCTCTTAGCCTGGCCCTGCTCGTAGCCTCTGCCTCTCGCTGGCTTTGCCGAGGTACGTGGCTCTGCTGGGGAGATGGAAAGGCTGACAGTCCGAGGCCCTCAGGCCCACGGCCCACGAGCAGCCGAACCCAGCTGACGCCCGGGAGCCTGGCGCCGGGCCCTCCCCAGCTGAGCCTCGGGTGCGAGCGCCACCCCGCCGACACCTTGGAGCCCCCGATGGGACCCCAGGGGCCCAGCTGAGCTGCCCAGGCTCCTGACCGCACACTCTGTGCATTATTTTGAGCCACTAAGGGAGCGGCTGCATGTCACACAGTTATAGGTAATGAACACAGGAGCCTACTGTGCCCTGCACTGACCCCTCAGGAACTGGAAGAGCCAAAGGTATCATTTCTGTCCTGGGCTCCTCGACCTCACGGGAGACGGACAGACAAGCAGACAGCAAGGAGCCGTGGACTGTACGGGCATTGCAGGGAGCGTGGCCTTGGGAGGACTCGGGGCCCCGCGGCCCCGCCCGAGGGGCCAGCAAATGGCCTTGGAGGCAGGAGGGGAGTCGGAGGTTTTCCTGCCATGCAGCGGCCGCTCTACCAGTGGCCGCCAGGGCCTGCCAAGGATTTAGCAAGTTGGGTCGCGGGCTCAGAGACAGGCAGCCGGGGACCCTGGGGCGCTGTCTGGGGGGCGTCCATGGAGCCCTGGCCTGAGTCAGGGCTCTGCCACGGGGCGGGGTCTTGCTCCGCGTCCTCTCCTTTCAGCCAAGGCTCTGGGCCACGCCGCGGGGGGCCCTCCACCCCGAAGCTCCGGGAGTCAGCGGATAAACCCCACCCTTTGTGCAGAAGTCACCTTTCTGTCTCCCTGGGGACATGACAGGGACGAAGCCCAGGGCTCTATGGCCTCCCCTTCCAGTCCACTGGCCCAACAGGAGACGGTCAGGAAAGAAGACTTCCCAGGGAGGCCTGGGTGGGAGAAGCAGAATTCTAGTCCCAGTTCGTCACGCACGGACCCAGGCAAGCCCGGGCCTCGAAGAACTGCAGGGACATTCCCGGGTGTCCTGGGCACCAGTGCCAAGCAGGGACTCGTCCCCGGGCCTCCACCCCTTCCCTCCATCCCCTCTTTGGTCATAAGGGAATGAAATCGCTGCCCTTCCAGGTGTGGGGGAAAGAGAAAGGGGGCATTTTGAAAAAATCTGCCATTTTTCAGAAAAACCATATATTTTTAATAGAATTTCTTTTTCTTTCTTTTCTTTTCTTTCTTTCTTTCTTTCTTTCTTTCTTTCTTTCTTTCTTTCTTTCTTTCTTTCTTTCAAGCAGTTTTAGGCTTATAGGACAATTGTGCAATGTACAAAATTCCGGAAGGAACGTAGGGATGGATGAGCAATGGTGGACAATGGCTTCTGTTTACATGGAGACTCCGCCCTCCATCCAAGGGTGTGGGGTCTGCAGGGCTGATGAGAGCCAGCGCTGGCTGCAGGTCTTCTTCTGGAACAGTCAGATCCCCAGGGCCCTTTTCCAGTTCTGAGAGGTGGGGAGACTGCCCCACTGCAGCCCAACGAAAGAACGGAGGCCTGCCCTCTCCCGGGACGCCAGGCACAGCAGGGAGCAGGGCGGCTGGGGCTCGAGCAGACTCACGCAGGCCTGGGTTTCCAGAGTCACTGGGCCCAGTGTGAACTGAGCGCCTGGGATGAAACCCACGCGCAGCGAGGCACGGAATGGCAAAAACAGAGACAGGAAGGAAGTCTGACCAGCTCCCAGACAGGGCGAGAACCAGACACACACTCTTCGTACAACAGATCAAGCATCCGGACGCCGCAAGCCTGGTCAATGGCGAGGCTGGGGACCGGGAAACCATGCACTGTGCCGGCGCGTGGAGGGACCCGGGCTCCCACGGCAGAGCCCAGGCAGCCCCGTTACCGACCTCCTGTGTGGTCAGAATCAACGTTTATCCTACGGAGGCTCAGTGGCGCCTCCCGCACACCCTTCCCAGGACTTGCTCCTCTAACCGGCTTCCTCCCGTCACGAAGCCTCCCAGAGGCCCAGGCACAGCGGCAGGAGACGCGCAGACCAGGGTGTCTCTCCGGACAGGGAGGCCCGAGGGTGCCCTGTGTGCCCCCGCGCCCCGGTGTCCACGTGGCTGGGGGAGGCTTGGAAATGGAATTAGTGTTAAGTGTACAGGAAGCTAAGCAAATGAAAAATAAGTCCATTATTAGCTCCAGGGAAAACTAAGAGTTGGTGCGGCGGGAGGAAACGAAATCTTGTTCCGGGCTCAGCTCTGAGGGGTATTTGCGGTATCGATCCACAGAAATGACATTATCATCGCAGGGGCTGGCGGGAGCGGTGGGGGCCGGCGGGCGGAGGACTCATGCCCTCCCTGGCCAAAGCCGACGGGTAAAGCCTCGCATGGAAAACCAAGAAGCGACACGGTTACCGGGCGGGAGGTGCGAGCGCGTGCGGGTGGAGAGGGAGCCGTGTGGCGAAGCCTGGCGTGCGCTGGTCTTGGGGCCGCTTCACAGAGCCTGCAGGTGACGGGCCATCGATGGGTGACCCCTGCGTGCGTGTCTGCTCCAGGCCTGGTCTGAGAGTGTCGGGGTATTGTTTTTGGCAGGACTGTGGGGCTGGGTGACAAAACCAGAGCTTTCCAAGGACGGATGGACCGTGGGGCTGCCTGCGGAGCAGCCCGGGTCTGCAGGCTCCCAGGGGGCTCCTCAGCTAGCGTGTGGCTCCGCCCCCCTTGACGCCCCAAACTCTGTTCCTGGAAAGGAACGTCGAGGTCGCCTGGGCGTTCTGCTGTGTGGCCCCTGCAGGGAACACCACACCCAGGCCCGTCCCTTGGCTTCTGCACCAAGAGCAGCAAGACCTCAGGGGCCAGCCCTGTGGGGATGCACACAATCCCCGCACGCTCACACTCACACACATCTGCGTGCTCGCACACACAACCGACATGCTTACACCATCGCGCACCAGTGCGACTCACACTGTTGCACACATGTGCATCCACACCCACATCATGTCACGGCTGCTTGTCTTCAAGGCGTGCGCCAGCCGCACGCGCTGGCAGGATTCTCCTCTGCGGCCCGAGCCCAGTCCACGCCCCGGGCATCTGTTCACCCACGTCCTTGATTTTCAGATGATGAAACTCAGGCCGAGGGAAGCGTGGACGTGCCTGGAGTCACAGCACAGAGAGTGTGGCGTGGACCTGAATTATGGGGGTCAGGCCCTCGCACTCCTGTGCCCTGTGCCTGTGCCCCTCGGGACAGTTGGCCTTCTCACTAGAGTGTAGCGGGTCCCGGGCGCCCCTCTGCTGCTCCCTGTGCGTCCCGGTGGCCCTGGGCTCCCAGGCCCCTGCTCACAGGGATGGATCCCCTTTAATCACCTTCACCGCAGGCCGCAAGCCTGTTCACAGAACTTAACAGACATCTGCCCTGCCTGCCTACAGGGACAGCAGGTAGGCCCCGGGGGTGTCCACGTCCTCCAAGTACCCCATGCAGCGTCACCCACATTCCAGCACCTGAGGGATCTTGTGTCATTTACCTGAGGATGTTTCTGCTCTAAGTTCAAACAACCATGCAAATTACAAGCTGCGATTCACGAAGGCGGGCACCTGGAGACTGGCAGCCGACGCCTGCAGGGGCGCAGGGCTCCTGTGATGGGGCCAGGCCGCCCCTTCCTCCCGTGCTGACCTCTCCTCCTTCCCCCTGTCCAGGTGGAGAGGGAAGAGCTGAGGGCCCAGGAGGGGACCTCAGGTGGGCACATCCTTCTGCACGTCACGGAGGCTGTTACAGCCTGTTCGCCTGTACCCAACACTCCCTACCTGTGTCGGCGGGGTGACCGGTGATAAGGTCAGGCTGATGCCAGATGACGAAGAAGCCCTGGGAGCTGTGCCGCCTGGAGACAGGATGGGGGACAAAAGCTGGAAACGCGAGACGCCCTGTGAAGTTTGAACAAATACTGTGCAGCAGACACATTTCTGTGGTGTAAGTTTATCTCATGTAATATTTAGGACATGCTCGTACGCTTTTCAAAGTGTGTCTGAAACTCAAAATTATTGGGACATCTTGTATTTTATCTGGAGACCCTACCCCCACCCGGCAGCCCAGGACTGTTGTCTGGGGCACGAGAGGCTCAGACCCTCGGGGCAGAAGCTGGCGGGGTCTCACGGACCTGCTGCCCTGGTGAGAACATTTGGCAGAGACAGGGAGGAGAGGTATTTCTGGGGGCCTGCCCGCAGCTCAGGGGTCCTGGAGACGGCTGGGAAGGGCTGGCAGGGCGTGTTGCTGTGGTCTTACACTTGAGGGCCCCCAGGTCTTCTTGGAGACAGGGACCTGGTGGCTCCTGGGATGACCCAGGCGTGAAGGCAGTGGGTAGGCATCCCACGGGGGGGTTTCCTCCACCCACTGCTGGGACGGGGCCAGAATCCAGCCCAGGGCACGTGAAGGCGGGGCCACAGTCCGCAGTCCCATCCTGGTCACCGAGAATCAACAACGAGCCACAAGCGAGTCTCCCCGGGCCCTCTCGGGGGGAGCACGGCTACTTCCGAGGTCAGCAAGGGAGTCTCAGGAGGCCGGACACGGAGCAAAAGCCCCACCAGGGGTGGGGCTCCGGTCCACAGCTCCTGGAGGCAAAAGCGGCCAGTGGGGTTGAGGGAGAAGGGCGCCCCATCGCCACAGAGGCACTGATAGCAGCGCCTGGGCCCGCTCTGCAGACCTCCCGCCAGCTCTGCAAAGGCAGTGGGCCCGATGGGCTCGCTTCATCTCGCTGTGCAAATTGATTTTCCTTTCCCCTCATTTTTTTCCTTTTTAACCGTTAGCGATTGAAGAGGCTAGTTTTAAATCAGGAAAACGAGGCCTCGGGACTCCCGCCGAAAAGCGACCATCTCTGCGGGAGGCGGTCGGCTGGGAGGCGGGCCTACCCCGTCCAGCCTTCTCAGGGTGGGTTGGGGGCAGGAGCTGGCCGACGACCGCATCAAGACCTCGTGCGAGGCCGAGCCCGACCGCCTGTGACGTAAGGACGGTCTGTGGCTGTAAACTGCTGCATTTGGGGGTGGTTTGTTCTCAGCAACTGACAGTGACCCAGGTGGGGGTGCTGGGGGACCCCGAGAAGACATGGACGGACAAGCAGGGCCTATACTTCCACGGTGCACTGGCCACAAGTCAGCGACCAGCAGGTGAAGTCACCTCTGAGTCAGGAACGGCGCCAAAAGGCCCTCTACAAGCAAGCTGGCCACCCTGAGACAGAGAGGGCTGGAGGGGAGCCAGAGGCCCTGGGGACACGAGGGTGGGCCCATGCGCCCAGGACCGTGGGAAAGGCACCAAATTTCTGAGCAGGAACGAACCCCCCAGCCCAACACTTGTTTACCAATGAGGAGGAGACTGGGGTCCAGGGGCTCCCTGGCCCAGGTAACAGTGCTGACCGAGAAAGGGAGGGTCAGATCGAAGGGCTCCAACCTCACGCCTGCCCCCTCCCTCGACCCCTCGTGGCTTTGAGGCGGGAAGAGCCGTGAACTTGACGACCTGTGAGGGACTGACTGCAGGGAAGAACGAGTCCTGGCTGCTCCTCGAAGCCAGGAGCCTGGGCCTCCCACCCTGCCTTCCCTCTGTAGGGATGGCCCCTCGAAGTGTCCGAACTCAGAGTCTGTCCAGTCCCGCGCTGGCACCGCCACCACCGCCAGCGCAGACATCTGGCCAGCACTTCCCTCTCCCTGCCGCCTCTCCAGCAGAGACTTGCCAGCGAGAACAGCTCCAAACTCAATGTCTTCTGGAGACCTGCTCGCGGGTCCTCACCTCCTCGTACCCCCTGTTCGCCGGGCTATTCTGGCCTGAGCGTCACCTCACAGAAGCTGGTCTCTCACCCGCACAAGACGAGGGCTACGGGCACGAAGCCGAGGGCCCGACACCTGGAGGGGCGGCTTCACGGGCGAACGAATCTGGGTACGGCAGGCGGGGAAGGGGGTTAGGGAAGTCCTTCTCACCGCTCGCATCAGAAGAAGGGCCGCCCGCCTCCGCCGTGGGCAGGGACGGCGCCCCGAAGGGGCCGCAGCCTGTGTCGAGGGCACAAGACGGGTCACACCTCTACCCTCATGCCCCAGGTGTGCACCGCCCAGCCCCCCTGTCGGGGCGGAAACCTGCTCTGAGGGGAGGGCTGTGCCCTGGGCTCCCTCCTCAGCCTGCGCGGGATGAGCTGGCTGTGGGGGAGGGATGGGGTCACCGTGGCTCCAGAGGCCCCAGGGGGCTGTTGGGGGTTCTGGGGGTCAGGGCACCCTCTCGCATCCATGTAACCATGACGATGGCTGCACTGTCATTACCAGGCCCCGGCCCGGCGCTTTCCCGCTCCCGTGTGACCCTCATCCCACCCCTGCCCCCGGGTGGGTGCTCCCATGGTCCCCACGGCAGCGACGAGAACAGGGAGGCCCTGGAGCATCGGAGCCGGGGCACCAGAGGCCAGCTCGCACCCACCCGTGTCCGGCCATCGCACTGGTGCCGGCCTCTGGGGACCAACGCGGCCAGCGGGCAGCGACCGTGTCTGCCGTGCTTGGCCTTCGGCCTTGTGCCCTGGCTGTTTCTCCTCGTACGAGTGTGTGTAGGTGGACGGACGGGTGGACAGGAGACAGATGACGGATGGGTGGGCAGGTGACGGATGATGACGGGCTGATAGATGGATGAGGGGTGGATGCATAGGTGATGGGTAGAAGGATGGACGGCGAATGGAGAGATCATGGGTGAATGAAAACACAAATGTATAGGTGTCACAGCCCTATACATTTGCAGCCCTATACATTGGAATGTATACCCATACGCTCACGCTCACACTTCCCAGCTGTCCCGGCCCCTCTGCCGTCCCCAGCTCCTCCCTCCACCCCGGTCCAGACCCTCAGCTGCCACCGGCACCACAGCCTTCGGGCGGGAGGTGCCCTGTGACCTTCGGCTCGGTCGCTCCACTCAGCCTCTTGGAAGGAGCTGGGCTCACTGCACGGCAGCGAGCATCTGGCCGTTCCCTTCCTCTTTCAGCTTGGCTCTGGGAGGCCAGCCCCCCACGCCCCGCCCCCACTCCTTGCCCAGGGCCCCTTCTCTGCAGCTGTAGAATTGCCGTGGTGGGAGGGGGCACATGGGGGGACTTGGGGGCACATGCCGGCCTGGGGTTAATACCCTGCTTTCACTGGATTCTGAGGATGATCTTCTTGGGTCGCTGTCACAATTTTCTCTTTCCCCTAATTAAAGGAAAGCTGGGCCAGCGAGGGGGCGGGGCCGGGGAGGAACGGCGGAATGAAAGGCGCTTGCCTGCGGTCTCCGCAGGCCTTCCCACCCAGCCAGTGGAAGCTCCCCGCCACGTCTGCTGCACAGAGATAGGAGCCGCGGGGTAAGCGGCAACTTCCGCCGCCTCCGCCCCCGCGCGCTCGCAGCGGGGGCGGCAGCTCCAGGAACGAGCGGGGCCGCAGCTCCAAGGCCTGAGAGGCCCGCAGGCCGGCCTCCTTGGAGAAGAGCGCTTGGCAGACGCGAGACTAATTGCTGCCTCTGTTGTCGGCCTATTCCCCTCCTGTGGGTGCCAAATTGGGGGGGTGGGGGCGCGGGGCTCCTGGAGGCCTGTGGGAGGTGGCCAGGCCTTGGGGACAGCTGCGCCCTTCCCGCCAGGCGCCCAGGCCTGGGTGCCACTGTGAGGACACGTGCCATTTGCAAAGCCCCACAGTGAGGAGGTGTGCTGGGGCCCTGAACAGGGCTTTGTAGGGGCTGCCATCCAGGTCGCCTCTGGGGTCTGTACTGCCCTGCAACATTAAGACTGTCCTCCCGTGTCACGGCTGGGGAATCTGGGCTTGTGCTGTCCCCCTGGCTGGCACCTCTTGGGTTCCCTGGCCAAAACGACCACAGCTCCCTGCAAGGGGACGGAAATGGGGAACAGCCCCCAGGAGCCTGTGCCATCCCTCACTGCACCCCCTTCTGACCCAGGTACTTGAATTTCGCCCCCTTCCGGGAGCCCAGGAAAAGAAAGGCAGCAGGGGGAGCTCGGGCCAGGCGTTCCCTCTCTGAGGTCGAGCTGCTTCATTCGTGCAGGGGTGAAAGGCCTGGGGAGGGGTCGTGAGAATGACCGCTGGGGACGAGCAGGTCTGATGACCCAGGCACCCACCTACACAGTTTCCAGCAGCTTGTGCGTGGGCTTCGCGCTCAGGAGAGAGTGGCCCCTCTGTCCTGTGCTTTCCCAGCAGCCTGTATCTCCTGTGTGTCCGTCCCCTCGTCCGTGTTGACTGGGCTTTACAGCGGCTCTGGCCCCGGGCCTGGGCCAGACACAGAGAGGGGCAGCCAGGCTGTGGCATCTGCAGAAACCCCCTCGGCCGTGCCCCTCGTGCTTGGCGGCAGTGAAGGGCCCACTGGGCTTCCCGAGGAGGGGGGACAGTGGGGTACCCTCTCACCGCTGCTGCATGGGGACGCACTTCTCTTCAGGACACTTGGCCTCCTCCCCCAGCTTCTGAAAGGGCCTCAGCATTGGAGCCCTGGGGACCGGGGGGCCAACCGTCTTGCTCTGGCAGGGCCCCCCTCTGCCCCACCCTCTGCTTTCGCCCAGCGGGGACCTGCCACTCAGGGGCTTCTTGGCTCTGTGAGGTCCTCGGAGCTCACGCGGCCCTTGAGCCCGGGAGAGCCCAGGCCCCGCCCAGCTCTGACATCACCCCCCCACCCCCACCCCCTGGCCCACCTGGTTGCCTGCACATGTCCTCCCTCCACCAGGACCAGCTCTGGAAGGAGACACTGCCGTCAACCCCCAACTTGGCTGCAGAGCACCACTCGCCTGAAATGCAGTTGTCACATTGTCAGCCTCTAAGGTGTTTGTCCCTGTCTCAAACGTAAGCTCCCGAAAGACAGAGCTCGTGCAGGCTGGAGGGGTCATCGAGGCACCAGGGTCAACAAGCCTGGCTTGGGGCTCAGGGCTGCTTGGGAGCTGGATGGGGGGCGAGTAGGTGAACGAGTGAATACATCACTCCCGAGCTCTCTCCTCCCAGACCCGGGCCACCTGCTCCCTGGGGAGTCCCTTACCCTTGACAGGGTGTTTGAGACAAGGAGGACGAGCTCGGGGGAGGTGGAGACCGCCTGGGACGCCCCAGGGCCCTGAGGCTGACGCAGGAGGGCTGTGCCGAGGGCTCGGCTGGCCCTGGATGGGCAGGTGCTGCCAGGCGCCCGGGCGGTGGCTTGGTGGTTGGCAGGTGGCACAGGCTGCAGGGGCCGAGACAGAAAAAGGCGTGTGAGCCTCTGCCAAGGGCTCGCTGTACCCTCTGTCATTTGACCCTGCGGGACCGGCCAGCCCGGCGTCTGTATCCACACCTGGTGAAGGAGACGAGAGTCCTATTCGTCCCGGGTCACCCACCAGTAAGTGGCAAAGCTGGGATCCAGGCCCAGGCTCCTGGCCTTTCACTCCACAAGATGGGGAGGCGGGGGCTGGGCCTGGGACCCTCCTGGAACCCTGAGAGCCCCAGACCTCGCGTCCCGCCTTGGTGGCCACCTGCCCCTGCCCGCTTGGACAAGGGGGTGTCCCCGGGGCCCATCCCGCTGCAGCCTGTGTCTAGGTGTGGTCGTGGCCCGGGTAGCCACGGCAACGCTGACCTGTGCCCGGATTTCCCAGGGGACAGCAGGCCAGGGCCCATGGCAGAGCGGCCAGAGTCTTGGTAGGCCAGCCAAATGCCAACCGCTTATTAATCTCACAGCGCGAGGCTCTGACGCCCCTGCCCTCACCGCCGCCCCCCCACCCAGCCCGTCTCCTTTGTCCAGGACATAATTGTCTGGGCCACCTCTCCAATTCTGTAATTAATTGCTTTGGGGACTGCAGCCCAGCTGCTTAACTCCTTCCCTTCCGTGTCTCATCTCAGAATAAGGTGACAGCTGTTGGCGCGACCTCTGCGTGTGCCCGGACGGGGGTCAGGACGCGGGGCTCCAGGCCCTCCCCCCCCAGCCTGCACGAGCTCCCTGCCTTCTTTCTTGGTCTTTCGGGAGCTTACGTTTGAGACAGGGACAAACACCTTAGAGGCTGACAATGTGACAACTGCATTTCAGGCGAGTGGTGCTCTGCAGCCAAGTTGGGGGTTGACGGCAGTGTCTCCTTCCAGAGCTGGTCCCGGTGGAGGGAGGACACGTGCAGGCAGCCAGGTGGGCTGGGGGGTGAGCCTCAGTTTCCCTGTTTCTCAAACGCAGATGGAGCCCTGGCCCTGCCTTTTGGTTAATCATCTGCTCTGTTTAATTCAACTTCACATCTCTCCACGAGGATTAGACACATTCAAGCGTGTCTATCACGCCAGTCAGCTTGCAGTCAGGCGAGAAAGCCCAGTGGGGAGGAAAGGGGGAGGGATCGGGGACTCCGCAGGTGTGGGCGCCACCGGGGCCCCTGGGCAGGGCCAAGGGGCCAGCACTCAGCGCTCCGGAGGCAAGGGCCCTGCGGCCGCCCACCAGAACAACTGATGACCATGAGGCGTCCAGCTGGGCCCGGTGCTTGCTCTGTGCACCGGGCCCTGCTCTGGGGCTGCAGTCTGACAGCAAGGTTCCCCTGGGTCCGACGCCGTGGCCAGCGGTGCAATGGGCCACCCCCACCAGTGCAGAGAGGGCAGCTGCTGGGGGTGCCGGTGACAACGGCGGCGGAGTGCCCAAGGGTGGGACACAACACGTCTCTCTCATCTTTTTTCCCCCAGCCCTGCACTCCCTTGGATATGTGCTGGCCATACAATTGCTTGTTGAAAAGTGGTGTTTTTGCCCCAAGTCACATAGAGCTATGACCCCCCACCCCCCTTGACCATCTCCAGGGACTAGAGGTCTCAGGAGGAAGGTGAGGAAGCCTTTGTAAAGATGAGAAAACTGAGGACAGGGTGTGGAGCACCACGGGAGCACGGGCCAGTGCGCAGGACACCCCTGGCCAGGGCTCCGGTACAAAATGGGCAGTGCCTGCTTCTTTGGGTGGTTGTACAGATTAAATAAACGGTGTGTGAGTGCAAGCACTGTGCCAGGTGCCGTGAGAGCCCGCTGAAGAGCGGGATCCGGGGACGCGGGCAGCACCGCGGGCTTCGCCGCAGGCTGACCCCAGGGTGCCGAGCCGGCCAGAGGGTGCCATGTGAGCGCTGTCTTCCAAGTCCACCACTTCCAGGTGTGCCTGGAGCCAGCCTCGCCCTCGGTGGCCAGGGAGGGGGAGGTGGCCTTGGTCAGTGCTAGTCTCACAGCTGTTCCCAGTTAATAATGAATGAATTCCCTTGATCGTTTTGCTGGCGCTGAAACCTGACGGGGCGTCTGTGGCTGCAATGAGCTGCGACAACAGATCAGAGCCAAGGGCAGCTTGGCAGAAAAGCATGCGCTGACAGGGCCGGGCCCCTCGCTGACCAGGAGCCCTCCGAGAGTCCTCTGCGTCGCCAAGGACGGCTCCGGTTCAGCCTAACTGCCCTGCCCCTGGCCTTTGACCAACGCGCCGTCCTCCCGTGACCGACAGATGGCTGTGTGTGGCATCCCTAGAGGGCATTCCAGTGACTCCGGGCACACAGCTCTCTGTTCATACCATGGGGAGTTTTCTAGAAGCAGCCTTGCTGGGTGTACACCGTGAGGGGCTTCACCGGCATACTTTCCTTCAGCGGGGTGGTCCGCAGTGCTTCCCCGGGGAGTGGGTCCGAGACCCCTGTCCCACGCCGTTGAATGGTTTGCTGCGGGCTGACTCCCAGCTCTGGCCGACCTGCTGGCGCGAAATGATGTCTCTGTGAGCTCATTGCTTTTTTTCCGAGTAATGGTGAGATTAAGCTTCTTTTGATGTATTTATTGGCCATTTTGTTTCTCGTTTGTGAACTGGCTATTCAAGCTCTTTACCCATTTTTCTGTCAGGTTTTTCTGTCCTCTCATCGACGTGTAGAGACTCCGTGTCTTCTAGAAACTAATATTCTGGTGGTTACGCACATTTAAGCCGCCGCCTCCACCCCGCACGGCGCACCGCGCAGGAGCCTTCCAGCCTCCCTTCACGCCGCCGCCTTCGCGCGCCGCGGCGGATTTGAGATTTACCCATGGTCCCGCTGCGTCAGTGCCTCATTCCTCCTGCCGGCCGAGTCCTGTTCCATTAGGCAAAAGGGACGGACCAGTGTGTCCATCCATTCACGTGCTGAGGACAACGGGACTGTTTTCAGTTTGGGGCTTTTATACATAAAGCCGCTGTGAACATCTACGTGCAAGTCTTGGCTTAGACACGTTATTTTTTCTTCTTTTGGAGACAATGGCTGGATATACAGCAGCTGTAGGTGTCACTTTTAGGAACCCACCAAACTGTTGTGCCCAAGTGACCCTACCAGCTCACCTTCCCATCGGGGCTTGGGAGGGTTCCAGTTGCTTCCTGTCCTCGCCAGCGCTTGGCATGTCTGGTCCTTTTTGTTGTAACCATTCTAATCGGTGTGGGGGGTCTCACTGGGGGACTAACTTACATTTTCCTAATGGCTAACGTCATGAGCAACTTTCTACTTGCTTCTGGGCCATCCAACTGTCTTCGCTGAAGTGTCTGTTCAAATTTTTTGCCCATTTTTATTGTTTCACGGAGCTTTGAGAGTTCTTCGTATATTTTGGATGAGTCCTTCAACTAATATGTGGTGGATAAATAACTGTTTTCAGTCCGTGGCATTTATTTCCGTCCTTTCGACAGTGTCTTTGGCAGGGCAGGTGCCTAAAGCCTCGCCGAAGTCCGGTGTGTCCCTCTGCCGCATGCGCAGCAGATAAGCCTTCGCCTCCTCCCTTTCCTCTTAGATGTTGCCGTTTGGCTTCACGGTCAGGCCTGCAGTCCCTTTGGAGTGAATTTTTACATGGAGCACAAGGAACTGATTGAAGTTTCTCTTTTTGACATGTGGACGTCTGATTCTTTCCACACAATTGTTGAAAAGATCATTCTTTCTCCACTAAACTGCTTCCGTGCCTTTGTTGAAAATCGTTAGCCCCTGTGTGCATGGGCCTATTTTCGGACTGTCTGTTCTGTCCCAAGGATACATTTGTCTGTCTTTATACCAGTGACACGCCGTCTTAATTACTATAGTTTTATAATAAGTAGCGAAATTATGTAGTGTTAGTAATCCAGTGTTCTTTTTTGTAAGTGGTTGTGGTGACCCTTGAACCTCTGCATTTCTGTGTGAATTTCAGAACCAGTCGGCCAGTTTCTTTTTCACAAAAACTGCTTGGATTTTGACTGGGATTGCACGGACGGCACAGATCAGCTCTGAGAGGGTTACTCTCTCAACGATATTGAGGTTTCCAGCATATACACGGGGTATATCTCTCCATTTGATTTACATTCTTTGTTTCATTCAGCAATGTTTTATAGTTTTTCCATATTGAGGTCTCTCTTGCCTTTTATCAAATTTGTCCCTGTTTCACGTTGGTAGTATTATAAATGGTATCATTAAATTCGATGTTCAAATGTTTCTCTCCAATGCCTAGAAACACAGTTGTTTTTGTATATTGAGCTTGTATTCTGCAACCTGGCAAAACTCGGTTATCAGCACTAGTGAGAGTTCGGTGTCGGTCCTAGTTCTCGTAGAGACCGCCAGCCGGTCTGTGAACGGACCACCTTCCTTCCCTTTTCCAGCTTCGTGTTTCTTTATTACGTTTCACCGAACTTGCTTGAGCCTCTGCTGCGCTGTTAAGTGGGGCCGTGAGAGTAAATGCCTTCGTGCACTTCCTAACCTCGGGGGGAGAACAGTCAGCTGTTTATTGAGACGACAGCTAGTCGCTAGTTTTTCATAAGTGCCTTTTATAAGGTCGAAGAAATGTCCTACAGTTCCTTCTTTGCTGACAGTTTTTATTATAAATGAGTGTTGGATTTTGTCCAATATTTTTTCCTTTCCAATACTGTGGGGATGACTATATACTTTTTCTTTTGCGTTTGTTACTACAGTAAATTGAATGACATCGATCCTGTGTCTCCGGTAGATGATCTCTACGTGACCATAATGCCCTGTCCTTTGTTATGTTGCTGAATTTGATTCGATGCCATCACGTCTGGAGCTTACACCTCCACACACATAAGCGATACCGGCCTGTAGTTTTAGTGTTTGGCCAACAGCTTTATCTGGTTTCAGTATCAGAGTGCTGCTGACCTCGTGGAATGAGCTGGGAAGTGTCTCAGCCTCTTTGAGCTGCTGTAACAAAAAGCAGAGACCTGCCGGGGGGCGGCGCTTATAAACGGCAGACGCCCATTTCCCACAGTGCTGGGGGCTGCAGGCCCCAAATCAAGGAACCAACCCTCTCTGTCCACGAGCACCACTCCCCGGTTGGCAGGTGGTTCACAGAGGGTCCGGGCAGAGCAGACGGGGACCACTGTAAGGAGTCGTTATGGGGTCCCTGCCGTGATGACCCGTTCTCTAGTCATAGCCGTTTCCTGGAGGCCTGACCCCCGAATACCACGACCTTGGCGTCAGGTTTACTGTATGATTTGGGGGGAGGGGTGCGGGGTTCAGTCCATAGCAGGAAGTATTCCCATCTCTTCAATGTCATAGAAGAGTTTGTATAGAATTGATATTATTCCTTGATAGAATTCACCAGCGAAGCCATTTGGAACTATGGATTCTTTGTGAGAGAGTTCTTAACTACAAATTGAATTTTTAAAATAAATATAGGACGATTCGTGTTATCTATTTCTTCTTGAACGAGTTTGTGTTTTTCAAGGAATTTGTCCATTTCTTCTAAGTTGCCAAATTTATTGGTAAAAATTGGTTCATGGTACTCCTTCATTATTGTCTTAACGCAGAATCTGTAGTGAAATCACCTTTTAAAAATCCCGATATTGTCATTTGTTGTATTCCCTCACTTTTTCCTAATTAATCTGGTTAGAAGTTTGTAAGTTTTATTCATCTTCTCCAAGAACTAGCTTAAAGTTTATTGATTTTCCTCTACGGTTTTTATATTTCCTATTTCACTGATTTTCAATCCAATGTCTATGATTTCATTTATTCCATTTTCTTTGGGTTTAGTCGACTCTACTCTTCCTAGTTTCTTAAGGTGAAACCTGAACACATTGAATTTAGACTCTTTTTATTTTCGGATGTAGGCAATTATTACATAAATTTCCCCCGAAGCTCTGCTGTAGCGGCATCCCCCAAACTCTGACATGTTATATTTTTATGTTAATGTGGTTCAAAATGCTAATTTTCCTTTTAATTTTTCCTTTGACCCATGCACACTTAAATTTTTTAACATTTAGAGATACTTCGTATGTCTTCCTGTTGTTTCCTGTGGGAGAGTCAATCTGCTCCCTGTTACTTCGCCTTTGTCAGAAGCAGACGCCTCCTGGCAGGCGGCAGATTGACGCCGATCCCTTACCTTCTCCACTGCCGCGGCGGGGGGGCGTGCGCAGGCCTCTTTATTTATCTGGCTCGGTTTCCGAGAGGGCAGTTCTAACCTGAGGACTAATGTGGGTCTACAGTTCTGGAAAATTCTCAATGTACTGTATCTTCAGAGACTGCTTCTTCCCGCTTCTTTCCGTGGGAGGGCCTCCGTCGCTGCCCCACCCCCTGGCTGCGCTTCCCTCTGCCTCTCTCCGTCCCTCTGCGATGCGCCGCAAGTGGACTCTTGAGTCCGGTCACTCAGTTCATCGCTTCTGAGGTTTACGTCATCCTTCGCCTTTTGTTTCTGATGGCCATTTCTTTGCTTACACCCACGGTTTTTATTTGGTTATACTTAATCATTTGATCATGTTTCTTTTCTGCTTTCTGCCCAAAATGTATTTTTTTTCTTTGTAACAGTTGCACCTTCATTAATCTATGCAAGTCACCTAAGCACACTCATTTCAAAGTCTTCCTCAGACTCGTCTGTGAAATCAGTTTTGTCTGGAATGAATTCACGTTCCTGTTGTTGCCACTTTCAGTGACTTTATTTACAGAGGCCAGACCATTGCCTTGTGCTGGCAGAGGCCGGAGCGGAGGGTGAAGCTTGCTGAGATCGCCGGGGGGGAGCGGCCTCGGCAGGGCCACAGGGAGCCCCAGTGACGGGCAGTGCTGCCCTGAGCCCGACCAGCCGCCTGCACGGCCACCCCGCCAACTCACTGCACAGAAGGGCAGAGCGGGATGGCCCCAAGAGGAAAGTCAAGGGCATGCTCAGGTATTTCCCCCATGTCATCAGACCTCTCTGTCCGAAAGAAATATTGGGAGTGAGGCAGGTAGGCAGCCTCCTGAAGTACAAACCACCCCACTTCCTCCACCGAAATCCAGCCCGCCATCCCTGCCGTCCCTCACAAGCAAGCTGGACACCTCCAGGTCACCCACGAGTCTCCTCCCCGTTTATCCTCGGCAACCATGCCCCTGCAATCCTCTCCACGCCTCCCCCGTTTTGCTCTCACGGGCGCCATCCCCCGTTGCCCGCCTCCGGGGCCAGGACAGCGTCCGTCTGCACCGGCCCGGGGCTGCCCTGGGCCCGGAGCTGCCTTTCTCACCGCTGCAGCCTTTGCACGTGTTGGAATTCGGTTTGCAGGCTGACGGGGGGGATTGGGTCTTGTTTGTTCTATGTTCTTCTTTCTTCCCTCTCTGTCTGGTTTCTAGGCACCTCTGCCGTACCCCTACCCAGAGCCCCGGAGCCAGGCATTGTGATGGTGCAGGGGGTCCTGTCCTGCAGGTCCTCTCATGGACTCTTCCCACTCCCTGGCCTCCCTTGGAGGTCCAGGCAGGGAGCCTCCGGAAGCCCTGCGCGGGGCGAGCCCGGTAGCTTAGAGGGAGGGGCTGAGGCCTCTGGAGCACAGAGCAAGGTCAAGGGCACAAGACAGGGCGGGGGCGGCGTGAGCAGAGCCCACAGGGGTCTTGGGCCCACAGTCAGGAGTCACCACGCTTGGGGCATGATGGGCACCAGTGGAGTGCGGGGACCTGGCCTGGCGCAGCCTCCTGGAGCACACAGGACCTCGGGGCGACCCTGCCGTCCCCAGGCACACACATGGGAGCCCTCCAGGCCCAGAAGGGACCTCCAAGGGGAGCGAAGTGGGAAGGTCCAGGAAGCAGCGGGGCTGGGAGGGGACTGCCTCGCAGACACACCGAGGTCCCACCTGCGAGCCGACTTAAGGGCCAGAGCTGGCGTGGAGGGCCGTGGGCGGCATTCGGAGCTGCAGGCACACCCCTTTTCGAGCTAGGTCCGCAGAGAGTCTGCCCTGGCTTGCCCTCCTGAAATGCAAACACCGCCGGGGACGACTGGGGCCGTCCCGCGAGGAGAGGCTTCCCTGCCACCACCCCACCGAGCACAGCAGCACAGTGCAGCGGCCAGCCTCCAGCTCTTTAGTAACTGCGGTGGGTCCCCAGGCCGGGACGTAATTGCTGCCCGTGGCTGTGATCTCAGAAAAGGTCGCCGCCCATGGGGAGCCGAGAGCCGGGCTGCCTTCTCCCCAAGATAAAATGAGGAGGTTTTCTCTGTCCTGCTTTGAACGGCGGCAGGCAGAAAAGCAGCCATTACGCATCAAAGGACCAGCATTTCTGCACCTGGACTGGCGGTGCGAGACTCACTTGTGAACGCGGTCTCCACATCACTGCCCCGGGGCCTGGGCCTCGGGGCCTGCGCCCCCTCCCCTGCCTCCGAGACAGCCTGAGCCACCTGCCGAGGACGCTGGGCCCTCGCTGCCCCCGCCACCCCCAAGATGCCACCTGCACCTGGAGACAAAGCGGGCCGTGGCCGTGGCTCCGATTCCTGGGTCGGAGTCTCAGAAGGGCCAAGGGGGCTCTCGAGGGGTGAAGACAGTGAGCGACGGTGAGGGCAGCCTCTGGGGGCAGGAGCTGTTCCCACCCCGAGGTCAGCATCCAGGGCTCCCGGGACCCACCTGGTGGGGGAGCTGCAGGGCATTTCCCACAGCTGTGCCCTGCCTCCCCAGGCCACCGCACAGCTGGGGGAAGGGAGCCTCGGGGCATGGCCGTCCCGGAGGGAAGCCCACCCAGGCGCAAGGCCTCCTGCCTCCTCCTTTGTTGCTGGGGCCGACTGCAGAAACCACCAGTGAGCAGGGCTGAGGACCCCAGGCGGCGGGCAGTGTCCCCTCGCCTGCCGCTCTCTTCACGCTGTGACCCCCTCCGGGCCTCAGCTCAGCTCTCGCAGGAGCAGTTTGGTGATGGGCCCACCTCCTTGTCAGACTCCAGTGCCCCTGGGCCCAGGTCCTGCAGGTCGTCAGTCTGCGCCATGCCTGTCCATTGTCAGGGGGCGGCGGGGGGCAGGCACACAGCGGGCTGGCCCTGGAGCCAGACTCCCATCTCCACTTCCTACCTGGGCAGCCAGGCAGGGGCCGTCCCAGCCGAGCCCAGGCCCCTCCTCTCACCGCTCAGGGCAGCGTGTTTACGTCACGCAGAGATGTTGACGAAGAGGCAGTTCTAACCAAGAAAGAATAAGAACAGTGACAGGGGCAGGAAAGAAACAAGATCGAATAATTATGTATAACCAAATTAGAACCCTGGAGCTACATACAGTGTATAATGCAACATACAGTGTGATAGACACATGACGGATGGTTGGGCGGATACACAGACACGCAGATAGAGAAACACGTACACACACACACGTACTCAATAGATGCATAGACAGACAGACAATAGATGCGTGACAGGCAGACAGATAGGCAGACAGACAGGCAGAATATCATCAGCCAGGTTGCCTGAGGTCCCCCCGGGATCGGGCCTCCCCGAGCTCTGGACAGAAGGACCGAACACAGGGCCAGGTCCCTTCCAGACACTCTCATTTGTCTATTCGTTCACTGATCCTGCTGTAACCACTGACCTTCTGTGACGCTCTAACACGGGCCCTACAGGGTCCAGCGTGAACTGAATAGCCCCAAACCATCCATTCGAACCCCCGCTTTCTTGTCGGAGAGTGGGGATCATGAGAGCCCCCCGAGGGGGTGTTTTGAAAATTAAAGGAAACACTTCGTGTTAGAGCACTTGATAACAATATGAATTATGCCACAGCCTCCGTTACTGCTGCTACAGATCTCCGGCTGTCTCCTAAAGGCTGCACCCACGTGCCACTGGGGCCAGGGGTTGCTCCTGCACTAACAGCCCATGGCAGGGTCGCATTGGTAGGTCCCTCTTTGGACAGGCCTTCCCCGCTTCCCCGCGGGCCATCCCTGCTGGCATCGGACGCAGCTCAAGCGCCTCTTCGGGAAAGAGCTGCGTCCAGAGGGTCCCCTGCTGCAGACTTGGAAGCTATATAAGCGCCAGTCTGTGGTGTCCAGGGCAGAGCCCGGCCACCATAAACAGGAAGGACAGGGCAGCGGGTACTGTCATTGCCGATTTTTCCCTTGATGTCTACAGGTCTGGAGATAAACACTGTTAAAAATAGGGATGAGTCAAGAAATCTTCTTTCCCCTCCAGCGAAGTCTCCCGGACAGATGGCGCGTCTCTGATGGCTCGGAGCCTCCACAGCGCCCCTCCCCACCCCGACTCCTCGCATCCCGGTGGGACTCTTCTTCTCTCTACACTGTTTCTGTTTTTAAGGTTATTTTTAGTGTGCTTTCGTGATCTGATTCCAGACATGAAGAGCGAGTGGTCCACGGCCTGCCGGCTCCTCGCTCTGAACCCTCGGCCTCCGGTACCAGAGCGCAGCCGCCACACGCCGCCCGCGTCACTATACAGGGACTGGATGTGAATGAAGCCGAAATTCAGGCCTCCTGCCAACGAGCCACGTTTCAGATGCTCCACAGCCGCACGTGGCCCCAGGCGACTGAACTGGATGGCCCAGAGAAGGCTTCCCCATCATTCTAGAAAGTCCCAGTGGACAGTGCTGGAGTGGACACCCCGCCTCAGCCAGGGGACCCCCGGACCTACAGCAAGCCCTGGTCATGGGTCCCATCTGTCTCCACACGTCCACAGTCTCAGTCTCCCGGGAAAGTCAGGAGGGAAGTAGAGCCTGGTCTGCTTCCCGGGGGGCGCGTCCCGGTCTCTGCCAGTCTCCCCCTTGGTGACTGCCAGGCCACCCGACAAGAAACTAGTTTGCACCGTGGATTAGTGGCCAGGAGGGGCAGGACATGGCCAAATTCGGTTGCTGTATCTGTCCTATTGGGGGGGCGGGTTTAAACTCCAAAGGGACTGTAAAGGAAGTCGTTCCAGGCACCGACAGGAAAAAGGACCTTTTTGGCCAGCGCTTTACCTGTCTTCAGATCAGATCATCTGGGTTCTGACTACAGTTCCAGACCAACTGCCCCTGTGTTCTTACCCCCAAATATGCCCTGAGCAGCCGCCGGGTTTCCGGCCCTGCACGAAGTAACCCTGGGGGTGGCCGGCACACCCAGGGCACTGTCAGGAGCCGGCGTAGGGGTGCGTGGCTCCCGTCCCCTCATACAAAGGGAAAGACCCTTCTGGAGGTGGGCAGGCAGCAAGAAGAGCGGCCCCAGGGCACAAGCGGGAGAGGCTGGCACAGACCCCGCGGGGGCCTTCACCCCAGAGCCCAGTGCTGAACGCGGGGGCAAGACTCAATTAGGAAGCCAACCTGCCAAGACCCGTGGGTGTCTGGCAAGGCCCGAGGGCACCAGAAGGCCCAAGCTAGCATGTCCTGTGACCTGCCCACTGTTCATGATTCCTGCGACTGAGTAAACACCCACTGTGGGCTGGGCGCCGAGCGGGGTCTGAGGACAGGACAGCCTGGGGTACCCCCGCCTGACTCAAGGACTAGCCCGGCACCTCTCCTGAGTGTCTGCACCTGACACACTCAGTTACATCGTCTGTGTCCAGCTCCAGGGTGACCTTTGAGAACGACCTCGTACCGGTTACCTACTGCTGTGTAACAACTGAGCCCAAAACGCAGTGACTCCAAATTGCAACCTCTGACATCTCTCGGTGACCAGGGCCCCGGTGGACCTCGGCTGGGCCACTGGCTCTGGGTCTCCCCAGGGGCTGCAGTGAGGTCGCCTGCAGCCGCCACTAGGGAGGCCTGCTCTGGGCTCTCACGTGCCGGGTGGCAGGACGAGTCCCGGTGGGCTCCTGGACTGCGCCTTGGTCTCTCACTGGCTGTGGGCCAGGGGTTGACCTCCGTCCCCGCCACGTGGGCCCCCACGGAGCTGTTCGCACATGGCGGCTGGCCTCGTTACAGCGAGCCATCGAGTGGGCAAGAGAAAGTGTGAGCTGATCAAGTCACAGTCTTTGTACCACATGCGGAGCGCCCCTTGCTTGGAAGCAAGTCACGGGGCCCAGCTCACACTCAGGAAGAGAGGACCACACAGGCACGTGTGTACCAGGCTGGGGTCCCCTGGGCTGTGCCAGGGAGGCCCGGGCAGATGCTGTCTGTCCTCGCTTTACACCTGGGGAAACTGAGGCCCAGAGAGGTCAGGCGATCTGCCCACGGTTTCGCAGCCAGTCACAGCAGGCCTGGGGTGGGAACCCAGTCCAAGGTGGCGCGTCGCCTCCAGGTAGCGGTGACTTGAGCTGTCACTCCTGGAACATAGATCCCCAGCTTAAAATGAGATGTGACATTTCGTCGTGCACATGGGGCCTGGGAAAATGGGGAAAATCTCATAAATATGTAAATTGCCCCGTCCTGCCTCGCCTGCCAGCCCCGCCCTCCACAGACGCTGTAGGAAGATCAGCCCCGAGCTCTTCCATGAAGTGAGAGCCTGGCAAGGATCCTAATCCACCAGAACTGGGCGGCCTTCCCCACCTTCCCGTCGCCAGCCTTCCGGGGAGGCAGAGGTCAGGCTGGCGCTGCCGGGGCTCCAGGCCACTCGGCGTCGGCCCACGGTCCCCTGGGTGGGCACCCAGGGCTCTGAGCCCCTGGTGGGGCCGGGGGCGGGAGGCAGAGGTCTCGGAAGGCGCCCCGAGTCTGTTTTCTGAGCCTGCAGAGCAGGTCCTCACCCTCTGCCTGCAAAAGCGTCATGTGGATTAAGTGAGATAATACGCACCCAAAGGCACCACGTCTGCGCGAGCGCAGACGCTGACTAAGAGCAGCTGGACACGAAGCCCCGTTTGGCTCCACGTCCCGGCGGGTCAGAGAAGACTCGCTCCTGTGCTCAGGGGCTGCTTTGGGGGGGTGCCTCCGTGTGGACCTCTAGAGAAAAAGGACCCAGCATCCCCCTCCCCAGGCCCAACAAATGCTCCCTCTCTCACTGGCTCTCACTGGATCATGCACCCATTTCTCAACCAATCCCTGCAGCCATGGAAATGTGCTACTGTGATTGGCTGAGGCTTAGGTCACATGTTCCAGGAGAGGCATTAAAGCGGGGGAGCGGTGCGGGGACTTGTCCCAAAAGAAGGTGTCCAGCATTGGTCAGAGCCCCCGAGGAGCTCCGCCGTCCACCTGACTGCCCCCGGGGCTCCCCAGTGGTCTCACAGAGCCCCCACCCAGCCGGGGGTGCCTCTTCCCTGAGCGCACTCCCAGGGCTCAGAGCGAGGCGCCCAGTTCAGAACGGATGTGGCAGGCAGGGTCTCTGGGGAGGGCCCACTGGGCCCCTGGCGTGCGGGCAGAAGAGGGAACCAGCCCGGGCCAAAGAGTCCGCTGGGATCGGGATACAGGCTTGGACGCCCTCCAAGGGCCCTGGGGAACCAGAAGCCTCACTGCCCACAGGGAGCTGGCTGCCTGCCTGTCACAGGCCCTGCGCCTCGGAGTGCAGAGACCTGCTCCCCTGCGGCCCTTTCCCTGAAGATTTGGGAAAAGCGGGCGGTGCGGGTGGGAGGCACACGTGTGAGTCATTCCCGGAGGAAAGGCAGGAGCCCAGCCGGCTCTGGGCTGGGGGAGGAAGCAGAGAGAGGGGGAGCGAGAGAAGCAGAGGAAGAAGAGGAGGAGGGGAGGGAGGGTGGCGCAGGGAGGGGAGTCGTTTCAACTTGAGCGATTTCAACTCAGAGCCACACGCAGCCTGCCAGCCTAGAACTAGGAGAGGACGGCTGGCTGCTGCAAGGTCACGCTCTGGGGCCCCAGACGCCTGGGCCAAGGGCCGGCTGATCTGGGCAGATAGAGGAGCGAGGCTTGCCTTTGCCCCCGGGTGGACAAGAGACGTGGGGCCGGTGCAGACGGGGGGAAATGAAGTGTGGGCGAGATCGGAACTGGGAAGGACATCTCGTGGGGAGAGGCTTCGGAAAGCGAGGCCCGGCTCCCGCACCGTGACTGAGACAGAGGGACGAACTAAGTTTCTGAGTCTTGGTGGGCTGGGTCGAGATGACACCCCAGTGGAGACAAGGCTCGTCTCCCTCGAGAGCCCTAGAAGCTCGCTTGCCTCCTTGCACACCCTGACTCACTGAGAGCCCCTCCTTGTTGCCGTGGTTCCGGCTCTGGCTGGGAGGTCCCCAGGGAAAACTGTGTGTGTGTTGGGGGGTCACCCCACTCCCCTGGAGAGGCACCGCCTTGGCAGGGGTGATGGGCAGCGCTGGAGAGGCAGGGAGCATGCAGCTGGCTCCCAAGAGGGCTAGGGTCCTGAAGAGACAAGGCTGGGGACCCCTCACCCTGGAAACCCCGGCTTGGCCTGGTCACATGCAAGGGCAGTGCCCAACCTTTCTGGACTGGAAGGCTGTGGGCAAACTGGGGGGACCTAGGGTGGGAGAGGGGCAAGGGGACTGCAGCTGGAAGACGTCATGACCCTGGGGACAGAGCTGGGGCCTGAGATAGGACAGACCGGCTGGGGACAGGTGCTAGTTGGTGCAGGTGGCTGAGGGAAGCTAAAGCCAGGGGGACCGCCAGCTTGGGAAGTGGGAAAGGGACCACCCAGCCTCCTCACTCTCCAGGAGAGCGGAGGACCTCACCATCCGCCTCCGGCCCCCTCTACCCCCTGGGGCTCTGGAGGGAGCGGCCTGGAACAGGCCCGGCAGGCTCCCTTCATGCCCAGCGCCTCTGCCAGCAGCAGCCGCCGTTCACTCATGCCCACTCCAGCCAGGGCTCCGGTGGCCTTTCATGGGCGGGCAAGGCAAAGTGACTTGCTCGCAGCCACTGGCTTGAGGAAACAAAGCAGGGATTGGCCCCAGGTGGTCCAGCTCTGGGCCCGATGCTCTGAGGCCATGCTGGCCAGCCTGACCGGGAAGAAGGTCTTCTGCGGTGCGACCCACGGGCCACCCCAGGGCCCGCTGATGCGACCACGTCCCTTGACCTGCATGCAGGTCTCTTGAGAGCCCGGGGCTGTCCAGCTCCCCCGCTGAGCCGCCCACAGCCTCTGCCCGTCTGCTCCCTCCACTCTTAGCTGGCTCTCCTCCATGCAGCCATTCGGGGCGCAAGGCCCCGCCCAGGCGCCAGCTCATTCATCAGCTGGCAACTATTCCTGATCACCGGAGGCTTGCCGGGACGTCAGGCCTCAGGCTCAGAAGTGAATAAAGCAGAGAGGCAGAGGGGACCCAGAGCCTGCAGTGTGGCCCAGCTGCTCAACCAGGGGGTGGGTGGGCGGCGCCTGGGGCAGGAGGCGGGCGGGAGCCTCGAGGGCCGGCGCTCAGGCACCGCGGGGGCTTCGCATGTCTCAACAAAGTGACCTGATGCAGTACCTGTTTTTAACAGATGTATCACATGGTGAAGGGACCGCAAGACAGAGAGTGGATCAGGGGCTGCGGGGGAGGCAGGGCTGTGTCCCTGGCGAGGGGTGATGGTGGCCGGGCCTGGGAGGCAGCCACTGGGGTGCACAGAAGAGACGCATCGGGTAAAATTGGCAGGACAGGGGTGGCAGGGGCACCAGCAGGCGGAGCCGTGGAGAAGCTGCCAGGAGGGACGGAGGGCTTCTGCCCACCCCCCACCCCCGGGAGGGGCTGAGGCCGGGCCCCCGAGAGGAGGACCCTGGAGGAATAGCTGTGGGAAGCGCTGGGGCAGCCCTAAGCTCCACTCGGCAGGGCGTGCGAGAGGCCTAGAAAGGGTTCTCCAGGAGCCAGGCTGCAGGGGGTCCCGCCTGCACCCCAGGCCCTGCGGCCGGAGTCCCCCATGCTATCCCCTCTCGTTTCCTGGACGCACTGAACAGTAAACCGGGAAAGTGACACTATGACCCCACCAACCGGCAGGGGTAGACCACAGCGGGTGTCCTCACGGGACCCCAGGCCCCGGAGCGAGGCCCAGCCTCCCCCACCACCCCCCTACCCTCTGCCCCCTGCAGCCCCCAGGGCCCCCAGCGCAGTCCTGCCCCTGCACACAGGGTACCAGGCAGCCGGGTGCTCAAGGACAGACTGGGCCTTTGACAAGGACCAGCCCCGTGGGCGGGCACCCTTCCTACCCTCTCCCGGCGGCGAAGGCGCATCCCCCACATCCAAGCACAAGGACCAACTAGGGAAATGCCGACTTCGAAAGCACTTCGAAAACTCCAGAGCAGTGTAGCAATATCGATCGGGCTTATTTGCGGGCGCTCTATGTTTTAGATAAAATGGGTTGGCCTTCTCGGAGCTCCTGTGATGCAGACCTGACGAGGCCACGGTAAAGCCGGGGCCGGGCTTCTGACTGCCCGGGCGGTTTTCCCAAGGTCAAGCCTGCTTGGGAGGCGGGGCTGTACCAGGCCAGCCCCCCAGGCCTGTGGGCCTGCCCCTGCCGCCTGGCCACCCACGGATGGCTGCGGACTCCCCAGCGGGATCGATCGCGCGCTGAGCTCAGAGCCCACCCGCGCCTTTTGCAGCCTGGGTAATTGGGCACAAGAAGCACAAATACTCCCTTCAAGTGCTGGGAAGTGGAAAATTTTCTAATCTGTCAGGCAAAGTCTCCCTTTCTCCTTTTGCCTTTTTCCCCTCAACAGGAAAAGACTTTTCAGTTGGAACCCTTCTGATGCAGATGTGTGAAGACTCTGGCGGGGATGTCTCAGGGACTGAGCATCCTCTATTGATTGGAAAACACACCCTGCTCCAGCGGGTTTGCACAGCCGAGGGCGGGGCCTCCGCGGTGGGCCACGGCGAGTCAGCATGGGGCCTCAGCGCCCCCTGGGAGCCAGAGCTGGCACTGCATCGCCGGGACCGGCTACAGGGCTGTGAGCCCAGGTGAGGGGTGAGGGGGCGCTGGGGCCTCCCTGCCGGATGGGGGCCACAGGGAAGTGATGCAACACCCAGCCCAGGCGGCTCTGGACAAGCTTCCTCACCTGTAAAACTGGTGAGCTGTGTGACCTCTGGAAAGCTGGGAGACCTCTCTGTGCGACCTGGGCAGAGCAATTCACAGGCCGCTTGCTGCTAGGAGCACGCTGTCGGAGGTCCCGCATCTGACTGCCGAGCCCCGGCGCTCTTCCTGGTCGCTCCACAAACACCACCAGCCTTGGTCCTGGGTTTGATGAGCAGAAAGGAGACACGGGATGGAGGACCACAGGTGTGGTGTAGAGCTGGGCGTCAAGGACAAAAGGGACAATCCTGGCAGAAGCAGGCCCTGCCCCACGCCCTCCCTGGGCATCCTGCCTGAGCAGAAGGAACCCTGGCCTTAGGCAGTGAGAACTTGTCCATCCTCTTGTGCCAAGACACCTTGCCCGCTGCCTGCCGCAAGCTCTGTCCCACCTGCCAGTGTCCCTGGGGTCCAATGTGGGCGCCAGCACGGGCAGAGCAGAACCAGAACCCAGGAGGGGCACCCGAGGCTCAGAACACAGCCAGGAGCGGGGCCGTCGGGAAATGTGGGGATGGGGAGTGTGGGCGTGTTCCCGGGGGGGAGGTGGAGGGGAAAGGCCAGGCAGGTGGGGTGAGCATGGTGCTCCCTAAGAGGGGAAAGAACAAGAGGAGAAGCGGTGGGGTCTCTGGCGCGGCCACCCCACTGTCTGATGCTCAGCGCCCACCCCTCCCACGCAGCCAGCCTCCCTGCCTTCCCACCCACTGCGTCAGTGCAGGACCGTCTGACCAGAACGCAGTGGTCTCTGTCATGGGAGAGCTCCCGTGGCCACAGGGCCCTTGGGTCCCCAAATCCCCTGAGGGCTTTGGGCAGGTCAACCGCTCCCTTTAAGGCCTCAGTCCTCAGAACTCTCAAGTGTGGCCAGGAGGTGTTTACGGTAACGATGGTGGCGGTGGTCGCGCCTCACTCCGTCCTCCCCGTGGTATCCACGGGCTCAGAGCCTGCTTCCAGCACCGCCCCGTGTTCCCTCCAGGAGTGAGGCACAGGGTGGCCCAGCCCCAGAGTGACGGAGATGGGGCGGAATTAGGCCGTGGGCGTCCACGCGCACAGCTGCACACACCGTCACGGGCCACGAGCTATTTCGGCAGCTGCTGCCGCTCTTGCTCCGCCTGCCTCCCAGGGAGCGCGAGAGGCTCCAGTAGCGCAACCTCTTTCTGTCCCCCTAACATGGCCTCTTGGTGGGACAAATGCCCTGACCGAAGCCACGGTGGGCTAGCAGAGCAGAGACGTGGTGGCTAAGCCTGGAAGGTGAGGAGGCCCTGGGGAACCTGCGGTCCAGCAGGGCCGGATGAGGATGAAATCAGGGGCCAGCAGGGGTGACGGGACCAGCAGGCAGCCCAGTGAGAGGAGCGGCCCCCACTTATCCCCTCCAGGGCCTGGGCAGGCCATGGTTCAGGGACCCAGTCCCCTGGGAGACAAGGAGATGCACAGCGTGGAACCTAGGGCCGGGGGACTGGGCGCTGGGAGGAGGCGTGGGCTGGGCGCAGGGCCAGGTGCAGGGCCGGCAGGACCCCATGCAGGAGGTAGGGCACACGGACACTGCTGTTGCCAGGGCACAGTCTCCACAGGGGAAGGACGTGAGGACCAGACCCTCTCGAGGACGACCTCAGGCAGCGCGTGGCCTCAGAACGTCTGGAAGGAACAGCTGTATCGTGAGGGCCTCGGAGGCAGCAACCCGCTAGGTGCAGGCCCTGGGGGCAACCAAAGAGGGGCAGCCTTGCACTTGGCCTGCAGAGGAGAGCATTCTGGTTGAAGTTCCCAGTGTGGGGGGTAGCTGCATGGGGGACAGGGAGCTCCCAGGCACCCCGAGATTCCAGTGGTACCACTGACGATTAGCAGGGTCATAGAATGGGGTGCAGTGGAGAGTCCCAGATGCCCACGTGTCATCCTGGACCCCGGTGTCCTCACCTGTGAGCTGGGGATACAGAACATGATCCCAGTGGGTCCCCACATCAGTTCTGCCGTTGCGCTGGGAAAAGTTAGGTAGGCCCAGGCTATGGACTGGGAGGCTGAGGGCCGGACACAAGAAGGAACTTGCCTGAGGCCTTAGCCTGGCCGTGGGCTGTCAGCAGGGCCTGGGCCACAGGCCAGCGTCGGCGCCAAGGGAGAGTGGAGGAGCCAGCAGGGAAACGGAGGCAGGAGCCTGCTCCCCGCAGCAGCCCTGCCGAGCCCGTGGCGCACAGGCCTCGCTTCCTGTCCTCGGAGCCCGAGCCGGCTCAGCTCTGGGAACAGAGACCCCCGTGGCCTGAGCACGTGGCCCCCATGCCCGGGGCAGGTCTGTGGCTGGCCGGCAGTGGGCGGCTGCAGCCCCTCTGTGACCCAGGAGAGGGCAGGGAAGGCTGGCCTGGCTAGTGGACCCTGGCTGCCAGGCCCAGGGGTCTCCCTCCTGCTGTCAGATGGGGCGTGGGGACCTCTGCTCCGCTGGGCGGGCAGGAAACCCAAGCTCGGACCTCTGCTTTCTCAAACCCCCAAACAACCCAAAGCAACAAGTTGTCTTCTAAGCAAGAATAAGGCCTCAGGTCAGGGAGGACACTGGGAGAATGGCAGACGGGGACCCTGCCCTCCCAGCTGGCTGCGGGGACAGCGGCCCAGGCCCGGAGAGGCTGCTTTGTTACAACCACCCCCTGTGTCCCCGGTGAGCTGGGGAGCCCCGCCCCCAGGGGGAGGGGATGGGGCTCTCCGAAGTTCACGTCAGCCCTCGGAATGATCTCCGTACCTGTAATTCTGCTAAGGGGGCTGGGGGGGAAGGGCACAGGGAACAAGCAGCATCATTGGCAGGCACAAAACAGACGGGGGAGGCTAAGGACAGTACAGGGAATGGAGACGCCGAAGACCCACATGCACGACCCACGGACAGGAACTAAGGGGGGGCATGCTGGCGGGGGGGAGGGGTGCAGGGTGGAAGGGGGGAAGGGGGAGAAAAAATGGGACAACCGTAATAACATAATCAATAAAATATACTTTGGAAAAAAGAATGAAGTCAGAGTCAGCACCTCTGCCTCTGCCTCTGTGCACGCGGGCAGGGGGACTGTCAGGACCAGGTTGGGGGCAGGGGCAGGGTGGGAGCCACTCAGACCCCAGGGGTGACTAGGCCGTGGATTCCCGCAGTCCTGCCACAGAGCAGGGAGGGGCTGTGGGCGTGGGATCCAGGCTCCCCACTGCGCAGATGGGAACACTGAGGCCCCACCCACTCCCAGACCAGGGACAAGCCCCCTACCACCTCTGGCTTTGCGGTCCTGAGCCCCTGGGCTCCACTTCTTCCCAATCGTCCCCACAGCCCAGCCATGCTCACAGGAGGAGGAGGCCTGTCTGTGACAGAAAGGACACAGAGAGGTGAAGCAACTTGCCCAAGGACACACAGCTGGAAAGCAGACCTGCCTCCCCCAGCGCCTGCCCCGTGTCACTGCCCCAGTGACAGTGAGGTGGCTGCTACCAAGTCTGGAGGTGGGGGGTGGGTTCCCCAGAAGGCTGCACCCCTCCCTGTCAGGCACCTGCCCACCCCCAGGAGGAGGTGGTAACACTCGGAGCCCCAGGCTGTCGGCTTGGACGACGCCGGGCACCAGACGAATGCGAGGGCATTGTCGTCTCCCGGACTCGATGCCTGGCCTGTGGTCACTGGCCCTTCACCCCACGAGACAATTCCATTTACTCAAAGCACCTTGCCGAGCTCCTGCCGCCCGACGCCTGAGGGGAGCCGGCTGGAGCGGCGTGGCCCTGCCAGCCCTCCCTGCTCGTGAAGCTGTTTGTGCTCTAAGAAGTCGCCGGCGAGACGCGGCGTTCCCGGAGCTTTCATTTCCTTGCTGACATTTGCAGTGAGACAGAAGCCCCAGGCTGGCCCCAGGAGGCATTGGGGGGGCCGCTGGGGCAGGGCCCCGCCCGGAACCCCAGGGGTCTGCAGGCTGCGCAGGGTCCTGAGGCAAGGGACGCAGCAGGGGCGTTGGCCAGAAGGCGGGCTTCCGGGGTCGTGACCCACGTGAAGGGGACCCTGGTTGCAGGGTCGGGCCAGGCGCTCAGGCCCACCCGCTCACACCACCACGCGCCCTGACACCCTCATGCAAGGGACCCCACGGGACGGTGGTGACTGGGTGGTAACTCAGGCCGTGTGAGTGGCCCAGAATGTGTCGCCTCCCAGGCTTGGGCACCAGTGGGAACCTAGCGGCCCCGTCTGCCCGGCCCTCGCCTGCAGCCCCCAAGCCTGGCACAGGCTTGGCCCAGAGAACGCCTCCGAGGGTGCGCCAGACCCAGGCGGCCCGCGCCCTCACCCCACCTGCTCCGGGGCCCCCCAGGCTTTGCCGAGCCCCCTGAGGCCCAGACACATCGGACGCGACCACCTAGCAAACCGCAAGTGAGAGCGGCATTTCCGACAGGCAGGGCTATAGCTGCGCTCCCATCTGGACCTGCAGACATGCACCTGCCACACACATGTGCACACACACCTGCACGTGCACACACACGTCGTTCAGAAGCGACGGGGAGTACCCTGGCCTGGCCCCCTGGTCATGGTGAGATGTCACAGGACAGACATGAGGCCGTTGCCACCCAGGCTCCAGCAGGTTCGCCGCGGGAGGGAAGGGCACCGTTTTGGGGGTGAGGACCAGCCCCGTGTGCTTCCCCCCGCCCCCCGTTTGCAGGCCAGGCCTGCTCTCCTGGGCCCTGCACTCCTGTCCGTGGCTCTGGGCACCAGACCAGCCGCTCCTGACCTCCGGGGCACCTCCCAGCCTCTGGGGTCCCTTGTGACGAGGTGTTACCCCAAGGGAGTTGGGAGGTTTGGCCCCCCAAAATGCCCTGTCCCTCTGTCCCACTAGGACCCTGCTGTGGGGGGGTCGCCACATTCACTCAGAGTCAGGCGCTGTTTTGATGGGTGAGGAACCCCAAAGGGTGACTGGGTCCTCCTTCTGATAACAGAGACCCTAAAGAGCTATCCGGGGGACGCTGTTCCCTAGAGGCTGGGAGCAACTGACAGCAGTGAGAGGGAAGTCACCATGGCAACACCGCAGAGAAATGAGAACACTTGCTCTCCATTCCATCCAATTAAGGGGCTATTTCCAGGGTCCCTACTATGCGCTGAGGCCTGGGCTAAGGTGCTCAGGACCAGGGTGGGTGGGGACGAGACAGCTTTCTCCACCCCTAGATCCCCCAGTCTGCAGACACCACACGCACCTCATGCTGGGCAGGCCTGGCCAGGGCCTTGCACACAGTAGGCTCTCATGGGCCGCCTGCTGAAAGGAAGGAAAGGCCCCTCGAACACAGGAGTGCCCACCCCTAGAGCCCCTTTCACCTTTCCCGAGCCCCTGTGTGCAGCCTCCCCCTCGGGTGAGGGCCCGACGCGCTGCTATCGAGCACCTGGCCCTGGTGGAGACACCTGGGAAGGACCGAGAACAGGGAAGTGTCAGCCCTGGAGGGGGACCCCAGAGGCTGCGCCCAGGCTCCTCATGGCGACGAGAGGGAGACCAAGCCCAGAGTGGGCAGCTGCCTGAGGCCCCACAGGAGGGAGAAGAGGGGAGGCCAGCACCCGGGCCTGTGGGCACAGGAACACCCGTCCCCACCCCCTCGCCGTCTCTGAGCCCCAGTTGACTGTGCAGCCGCAGGCTGGCCCCTCCCCCTCCCGAGCCCCCAGCTCCCTGCTGGGCCGGCCCCACTGCTCCATGGCATTGGCTTCCGTCCTGCCTGCGGCCTGGCTTCTCTTCCCCGGTCACGGCACCTTGAGAGTCGGCCTGACAGGCCTCCATCTCTTTTCATTCTCTCCAGTGTCCTCGGAGCCGGGGACAGGAGACTCAGAGAGCACAGAGCCCTCCCAGGTGAGGGGGTGCAAAGCGTCCCCCTCTGCCTCCGCCACCTCCCTGTCCCGTGCCTACCCATCCAGTGAGCACTTGCCCTGTGTCAGGTGCTCAGGTCAGGGGCCTGGAGACCCCCAGGGCACTGGAGGGACAGCTGTGAGGGATGGCACCGTCGGGAGAGGTCTGAAACCAGAGCCCGCCAGGGAGGCCTGGCCGCGCGGAGCGGCCTGGAAAGTGTGTGGGTCGGAAGGGCCGCAGGCGTTGCCAAAGGACCACCTCTGGCTTGAGCAGCTGCATGGAGGGGACATGCTGAGTGTGTGGACACAGGAGTGGTGGGTGGTGGACACAGTCCCCTCACTGCCTCGTCTTGTGGCAACTCTGCTCTCTGAGTCACATGTCACTGGCACTGAGCGCCGGGCCAGGGGAGGCCTCAGGCCGGTGGGGTGGGACCGTGCTCGGCCAGGGCATGCAGCGGGGGGCTGTCCGCTGACCTGCACCCAGAGGACAGAGGGTGACGGGAGAAGGGGGTCCTTGTCACCTAGAGGACCTGCCCCCTGCTGCACACCTGTCACATAGGGGGAGATGCGCCTGCCCCTGTGTCCCCTGCTGCTAGCCAGAGCCCCTCCCCCGAGCCCCCGAAGAGGCTGAGCAGGGGCGGCAGGATGTGCCGTGTCTCATGAAGAGAGGTGGCCGTGCCCAAGGCTCCTGAGAGCCACTTAGGCCTTAATGGCTGAGAAGGAGCCAGGCCAGAGGGTGAGCACCGCCCACCCCGCCACCAAGAAGCAATCGTCCTCAGGCGGCTGTGCTCAAGGGCAGGGAGGGCTGGGGCCCTGCGGGAGGCGGCCCGCAGTGGGAGCTCCATGCAGAGCGCCGCCGGGTCTGCGTCCGGCTCTCACGGGGAGGCCCCGGGGCTGGCAGGGACTCTGCCCCGCACGTAGTAGGAGCGCGGCAGCCATCTGCTGGGTGCACAGATGGACAGTGGGTGCCACACTCAGACTCAGGGCCACAGTATCCCCACCAAGAAGGCTTGCTTCTCTAAAAGGGGGTTGGGGACTGCTGGGGGAAAGGGTTGGACATTTGGATGGAATTCATCACCTG
>PVJD01011832.1:0-43595 GCA_004026545.1 Mormoops blainvillei | reverse complement strand
AACGCACAGACAAACCTCTGACAATGTTGAAGAAAAAATGTTAGAAGAGAGAAATGAGCTATAGCCATGGATTCAGAGGAGATTAAGTAGCTAATTATATTTTAAAAGCTGGGTGTCGTTAATAATACATTTTAAAAATCTCATGGAAATAGTCGATACTGGGCTGATAGAAATTAAATATAAAAAAAGACAGAAGAGGCTGAGAGCCTTAAAAGACAAAAATAACATCCAAGAAAAAGGGAAAAGTTTTCAAAGAATTAAGGATTCAAGAGGATTCCATTGTTACTACTTTACTGGCATATTTTACTAAGTCTTTAAAATACAATACATTCTTAATGTTTGTGTGGGGTTTTTAGTGTACATGTGTATATTTTCACACTATTGAGTACTTATTACTTGTCACAAACTCTGGTATGTACGTAGTATGAACTATCATATTTAATACTCACAGTCTTATGATGTAGGCACCACTGTTATCACTTTTCTTACAAATAGGGAACAACAGTGAGTAATTAAACTGGGTTTCTAACCCACATCTGTCAGACTTGAAAGCCTCAATTTTTTTATTAAGATACAATTGACATATAATTGTATTAGTTTTAGGTCTATAACATGCTGATTTGATGTGTGTATATATAATGAAATTATTACCAAAATAAGTTTAGCTCACATCCATCACCATACATAGTTAGAATTTTTTTCTTGTGATGAGAATTTTGAGATTTCATCAACATTCAGATATACAATTTTATTGACTGTAGTTACTATGCTGTATATAACATCCCCGGGGCTTACTTTATCTTATAGCTGGAAGTTTCTATCTTTTGGCTACATCGATCCCTTTCATTCCCTGGCAACCCTTGCCTCTGGCAATCACTAATCTTTTCTCTGTATCTCTGAGTTCAGGGTTTGTTTGTTTGTTTTTGGTTTTGCTTGTTTGTTTTTTTAAATTCAATATATAGTTGAGATCATACCACTGTATTTGTCTTTCTCTGCCTGACTTATTTGACTTAGCATAACAACCTCAAATTTCATTCATATCGTTGCAGATGATAAGATTACCTTTTTAAAAAAACATTTAAAAATATACTTTATTGATTATGCTATTACAGTTGTCCCATTTTTTTCTCCCCTTTATTCCCCTCCGCCCAGCACCCCGTCTCCCACTAGCATTCCCCCACTTAGTTCACATCCATGGGTCATACATACAAGTTCTTTGGCTTCTCCCTTTCCTATACTATTAACCTCCCCCTGTCTATTTTGTACCTACCAATTATGCTTCTCATTCCCTGTATCCTTTCCCCCATTCTCCCCCTCCCCACTGATAACCCTCCATGTGATCTCCCTTTTCTGTGACTCTGTTCCTGTTCTAGTTGTTTGCTTAGTTTGTTTTTGTTTTTGTAGGTTCAGTTGTTGGTAGTTGTGAGTTTGTTGTCATTTTACTGTTCATAGTTTGGATCGTCATTTTCTTAGATTAGTCCCTTTAATATTTCATTTAATAAGGGCTTGGTGACTATGAACTCCTTTAACTTTATCTGGGAAGCACTTTCTCTGCCCTTCCATTCTAAATGATAGCTTTGCTGGATATAGTAATCTTGGTTGTAGGTCCTTGGCTTTCATGACTTTGAAAACTTCTTTCCAGCCCCTTCTCACCTGTAAGGTTTCTTTGGAGAAATCAGCTGATAGTCTTTGGGGAACTCATTTGTAGGTTACTCTCTCCTTTTCTCTTGCTGCTTTTAACATTCTCTCCTTATGTTTAATCTTGAGTAATGTAATGATGATGTGCCTTGGTGTGTGCTTCCTTGGGTCCAACTTCTTCGGGGCTCTCTGAACATCCTGGACTTCCTGGAAGTCTGTTTCCTCTGCCAGATTGGGGAAATTCTTCCTCATTATTTTTTCAAATAAGTTTTCAATGTCTTGCTCTTCCTCTTCTCCTTCTGGCACCCCTATGATTCAGATGTTGGAGCCCTTAAAAGTTGTCCCAGAGGTTCCTCAGCCTCTCCTCATTTTTTTGAATTCTGGTTTCTTCATTCTGTTCTGGTTGAATGTTCCTTTCTTCTTTCTGCTCCAAATCGTTGATTTCAGTCCTGGTTTCCTTCCCTTCACTGTTGGTTCCCTGTATATTTTTCTTTATTTCACTTTGCACAGCCTTTACTTTTTCCTCCATTTTGCAACCATACTCCACCAATTCTGTGAGCATCCAGATTACCTGTGTTTTGAACTCTGCATCTGTTAGATTGGCTGTCTCTTCATCGCTTAGTTCTATTGTTCTATTTTTGGAGCTTTGACCTGATCTTTTGTTCCTGGGGGGCTCCCACTTGCACAGGGAATGTGGTATGACTTCTCAGTCTCCATAACCACATGAATCAACTCCTGTAACCTCCCCTTAAATATACAGGGTCCGGCAAAAAAAAAAAAATATATATATATATATTTTTTTTTTTTTTTGTCTTGTGGCACCTATTACTTTGTAAGGGGCGGAGCCTTAGGTATTCACCAGGGCAGGGCAACCATGTCACTGCCTTCTGGTGCTGTATGTGGGAGAAGGGTCTGAGAGGGAACAATGCTGGTTGCTTGGCTCTTGGTCAGCTCTCAGTCACTTCCCCTGCCACCCATAAGCAAATTGGGACCTTCTGGTGCTGATTCCTGCACATTCTAGGACCCTGTGGATCTCTCAAATGAACTTCCCTATGAGACTGGCAGTTCCTCCTGCCACTGCAAATCCCACAGGTTTTTACTGGTAGAGGTTTCGAGGCTTTCTTTTCCCATGCCAGAACCCTGGGTTCCGTGGTCTCTCTCGCTCCCCAGTTCCTCCCGGTTTATCTGCACACACATGTGGGCCACTGGTCCTCCAGCCACTGCCTTGCCGTGCGTCCTCTCTGCCCCAGCTTCCCATTTCCACACCTCCCGCCAGTCTGAATGAATGTTTCTTCTTTCACTCCTTGGTGGTTGGACTTCCATACAGTTAGATTTTCTGGCAGTTCTGGTTATTTTTGGTTTTTAAATTTGTTGTTGTCCTTCTTTTGGTTGTGTGAGGAGACAAAGTGTATCTACCTATGGCTCTATCTTGGTCAGAAGTTCTTCTTATATTGTTTTCCCCATACTTGCTTGGCTCCCACCAACATGGCCTTCTTCCTTGTCCTCGAACATGCCGAGCTTGCTCAGGGCCTGTGTATTCTATTCCTGTCTCGTGTGTGCTGGAATGCTTTGCTTCAAAATCATAATCAGTAAATCATCTGTAAATCAACAGTTTTCTCCCATTTTCTAGTCTTGCCCTAGATCCATAGTGCTGGATCATCAATTGTGATCCCTTTCTCATCGATTCAGCTGCTACCCATCTGCTTTGGTTTCGCTACAGTCCCCAGCTCCTCCTCTTCCACACCAGGTTCTGCCAGACCCTGTATATTTAAGGGGAGGTTATGGGAGTTGATTCACGTGGTTATGGAGGCTGAGAAGTCATACCACATGCCCTGTGCAAGTGGGAGCCCCCCAGGAAAGCCGCTGGTGTAATTCTGGCCAAGTCAGGACCCCACAAGATTACCTTTTTATAGTTGCATAATATTCTATTTTGTGTGTGTGTTTCACCTTTTCCTTTTCCATTCATCTGCTCATGGTTGTTTCCATGTCTTGGCTATTTTAAATAATGCTACTGTAAATAACATGGGTGCAGATATTATTTCAAGATAGCGATTTCATTTCCTTCAGATAAATACTAAAGTGGAATTGTTGGATCATATGATTGTTCTATATTTAATTTTATGAGGAACCTCCACACGGTTTTCTGTAGTGGCCACACCAATTTACATTCCCACCAACAGGGCATGAGAGTTCCCTTTTCTCCACATTCTCACCACTACTTGTTATTTCTCCTCTTTCTGGTAATACCCATTCTAATAGCAGTGAAGCGCTCGCTCTTTGTGGTGGTTTGTCTTCACGTACATTTCTCTGATATTGGTCAGACTGAGCATGTTTTCATGCTCCCATGGGTCATCTATAGGTCTTCGTTGGAAAAATATCTATTCAGTTCCTCTTTCCATTTTTTAATTGGATTCTTTTCTATTGAGTTGTTTAGGTTTTTTAAAAATATATTTACTCTTTTGACAGGTATATGATAGGTATTTTTTTTCATTCAGTTGGTTGCCTTTTCATTTCACTTATTTTTCCTTTTGTTACCTTCTGTTGTCAAATCCAAAAAAATCATTGCCAAGACCAATATCAAAGAACTTACTCCTATGTTTTCTTCCTGGAGTTTTATGATTTTAGGTCTTATGTTCATATCTTTAATCCATTTGGAGTTTTTTTTGTGTGTATAGCTCAATCGAAAACAATACAGGGTAGTGCAAAAAGTAGGTTTACAGTTGTTCATATGGAAAATAATACAATAATTAATAAATAATAATACAAGAATAAACTGTTTAACATACAACTATAAACTATTTTGGCATCACCCTGTGTAATATTTTGCAAACAGTAGCTAAAAGAGCTTATAATAATTTATTAAAGTGTTATGTGAGAAAGGTACATACAAGATTTTATACACAGGTTGAGTATAAGTAAAACATGGCAATAAAAAGTTAAGTGGTGGAAAAAATGGAGAGTAACCCATCTCATGAGAACGATTTTTTTTTGGAGGGAGACAAATCTAAGTACAACTAATTGTTATCTTTTATATTTTCAATTCTCCAAAACTTCAGTAATAACGATGGATTCCTTTATTATAATAAAACCATATATTATTTTAGAATCCAACATCATCAACACAACCGACGAATTTCTGAAATATAAATTACCACCAGGAAAGGGCTTGGTACTGAGGTACCTATCGCTATTCTAATTTCTGCAGGATGCTCACATCAAAGTTTCAGGGTGTTGTGTGAGAGGAGCTGTCCTTGGTAAGCAACAGTGGAAAGCGCTGGGTTAGTGAGAGGGCGTCCTGCAGCCCAGCGCTTTTCCGAGCATTCTATATGCTCGTGTGTGTTTTGCAAGCCTCTTTGACTATAACCACTCTGGAAAAGATTCCTAATCTTTCTCATTTTAGCCAGCCTTCTTGTAGGTAATAACTGTAATACAAACCAATTATTGAGTCCTTGTGACACTATACATCAGGTATAAAAATAAGAATATTTACAGGCATAATCACATTTAATGCTTACAACAGTTATATTACAGGCACAGTTATCATTCCTATTATATAGATGAGGAAACTGAGGTTACGAATTTCCCTAAATCCACATAGCAAGCAGTAGAGACAGATTCTGTATCCAGGTCCTCTGTGTTTGCACAGCACCAGCTCCTGCTTCCCATATTACAGAAAAATTATCTTGCTGCATTCAGGACACTAATGCAAATACCCTAAAAAATTGCTCAAGACAAAGATCCCAAAGCTGGATTTCCCCCTTTCTATGAGCCCATATTGCTACAATTCCAAGAGAACAGAATTCACATGACTTTCACTAACAGAAGAGCCAGGTCAGATCTTTAATCTTCAAAACAAATGTTTAAGCCAAAGAATATTTCTGGCATTTTAATTTATGATCTGTGTTTGTGATGGAAAAGAGATTTGAGTACTGTTGGAGATAATTTGATTTGTGCTTTGGGTAGCAAATGCAGTATCAATCATTTAAACATTTTCTTAGAGTTCTTTTCTAGATATTTGTATCCAGGATGGAATAAATAAACAGAAGTACAATTTGAATATAACAGCTCTTATACCATGGTGAAAGACATATGGTTTTATGTGGGAGAAAAAAAAGACATTGTTTTACCTTTTCAAAGCAGCTGAGAGAAAACTGCCAACTCTAAACATTTGTCATTTCTATGACATTTCACTTATGGGCTGATATGTCCTTAAGCGTAACCCGTTGCAGTTTAGCATGGTATCATGGCAAATTAAAAAATATATCTTTCATTTAAATGAATGTTCATTTTAACTCTCAGAAATGGTTTGTGTTCAATATATAGGGTGGGGGAAAAGTAGGTTTACAGTTGTTCATATGGAAAATAATACAATAATTAATAAATAGTAACACAGGAACAAACTGCATGTTTCACATACTTACAACCGTAAACCTAGTTTTGCCTCACCCTGTACGCACGGCTGTAATGAACAAGGCACAGCCGGGACCTTCAGACTCTTAGTGAAAGGCAGTTATTCTGAAACCTCATCCTTCCAGTTACATAGAATATAAATAGAAGCTCAATAGATTCAAGAATTATGTAAGATATTTGACTAATGAGAGTTTTCATATTTGTTTAAATAAATACATGTGGGTATCAAACTGCTCAAGTGTTTAGATTCTAATAAATAAACAGTTTTATTTAAAATGTCAGTATTTATGCAAATTAAATATCTTAGAACTACTTAAATTTATATACGAATTTTTACATGTTAACTCTAAATATGTAACTATTTTTAAGGGTAAGAAAGGACAAATTTTGAAGATCATGGACACTAATTCCTTACCAGCACAGTTGGAAAATGAAAATAAGTTTTGGTGTATAGACATCATTGTGATTATGCGAAATATATTAAGATATCATGTTATCTTTATTAACAATATAAATTATCTTACCACCTATAATTAAAAATTTTAATTAAGAGTTGACACAAATATCTTTAGGCAAATAAATTAGTGGCTATTTTCAGTCATAGTACCTGTATCAGAGATATCAGAAATATCAGAAATGTAAAATTCAAAAGCATCTCAAAAATTTGGCAAAAAAATTTTGTATATTCAACAGATTCAAAGTGATCATTTTTGGCTTTATATTCTACTGAAAACAGCAGAACAATAAAATTATGCAGCATTTTCAAGCTCCACATCAATTATTTGACACTATTTTCTTGTCAGCTTGATTCTCAAACTTGTATTAATAACAGCCAAAAATGCTGATGAATCATAGATAATGGAATAATTCTCTTTTCACTCAAGAAAAACAGCCTAATCCTTCAAACAACGAACTTGAGGTGGGGGGTGGGGGGTGACGTTAATGATTCACTGTTTGTCATCATCTCCATCCAGAAGGAGATTTCTATTTCTCCACATCTAAAAGAAGGACACATTTCAAGCAGGAAAAATGACAAACATGGGTCACACAGAGGTGAAACTATATAACGAGGGCGGTTTGAGTGCATAGTTAAAGCGGAAGGAGGAAAAAATATTTCCAACTATTAATAGTGGTTACACTGAGGGGACAAATCCTGAACAGATTTATTAGAGAAAACGTTCTCATTTTTCTCCATATACTTGGAATCTTCTACCATAAGTCACTCACGTATTGTGTGAAGAAAATATAATATGAAAACATTTCCTTCACTCAAATAGGAGGAGTGGGGGTTTATTGTCCAAATTTCCTTTTAGGGGATTTCACTTCCTTTCTTCATTTGATTCAATGGCAATCTTACTTACATTGCTGCACTGATTTATGGTTTGGAAAGTTTTTCATTTATCTTTTCTGAATTGATCTATACAACACTCTGATAGGCAGGTGTTAATATCCCTCCTTTACGTGGTAAGAAAACAGAGGATCAGAGAGACATTGATTTTCCCAAGGACATATAGTCAGCAAGATAGAAACCTAGTCTATCATGATCAGTTCAGGAGTTTTCTCCCTAACAAAACAGAATATCCACTCTCAAAATGGAAGAAAAAGTGCTGAGTTTGTGAAAACAGAGTTGCATGGAGGTTACTTGAGACTAGTAGATAAATAAGTTCTGGGGATCTAAAACACCGCTGAGCGATATCAGCCAACAGCGCTGTATTATAAACTTAAAAGGTGCCGAGAGACTAGATCTTAATTGTTTCTACCACAAAAATGAAATGATGATAATGTGTCATTATAGAGGCTTTACCTGGTGCTACGGTGTCCGTCATATTGCAATATATAAATATCGAACCAATACCTTGTACACCTTAAAATTACAGTTATATGTCAATTATATCTCAGTACGATTTTTAAAAAATTAAAAATAAATTTTTAAAAAGCTCTTGCCCAAGATCCCACTTTCTTCCCAAGGTATTCCAATCTATTTTTCAGTCTCTCATACTCTGGTTCAATATTCAGGAGTGTCAATCATGTTAAGGCATCAGGGTAAGAGCATGGAAGGGAAGCAAGATCTCCGCTGCAATAGAATTTTAAGAACTAGGGCAATGCTATAAGAAAGACCTCAGCATTTGTTTAGCCTTTCAAACGGCGCTTGGAATTTTGCTGTGAAGTCAGTAAGTTGGAATAAAACAAGCAAAGTCTTTAGGAAATTAGTTTGCCTGGTGTCATGTTTTAAAAATAACAGTATTCAGCAGTTGTATGGATTTTGCTTTAAGGTCAGGGCATTCAACTTTCCTGCTGTTTTTAGTGACTTCACTACCTGAAATAGTCAATGAATTATTCATAGCTATAAGAAAATGGTCATACCTCCTGGTTAGTATTTTAAAACAATGACAGATTCTGGGATGTTTGTTACACCTGAGGATGTCGACCTTGGGTGGAGTAGCAGCGATGCCACCAGTCCCCAGCCCTTCTCTCAGTAGCTGGGAAGAAAGCCTGTCATTTTGTCAGGGAAACATTTCTAATCCCCAGTACAAGTTTCACTGAAGAAACTATGAGGCATGTATTGTTTTAGAGGTCAGGTAATAATCATCATTATTTAAATTTTTGTGCTCCCTCTTTCAGAACTCATTCCTGGATGTGGTCCTTTTAAGTCACTTGATATTGCAATGTGTAAACTTGAAAGATGGCCATACCTGTCAGAGAATGTTGCTCTAACGGAGTGATGAGGACTGGAAGATGGTCCTGAAAATTATATGGCACCTATCTTGTTCATTACTCTCCAGCAATTGCCTGTAATTATGATATGGAGACAAACTCAGCGCTTAGAAAACGTGGCTTGTTCTCCACATAGAGGCAGGATTCTTCACTCGAAGCACCTCTGTTATGAGACAAGAGTAAATGAAGCAAAGTTGAGAGAGACCCTGGGTAGGGGCATAGGTGGGAATTTACTAGTGTGACACCCAAACAGGTCTTCATTAAAATTATATGCTACTTTCCTAATCAAAATTATTAAATTTTTAAAATACTGATAACTTAGCCAGAGATTTCTCAATGGTAGGAAGGAGAAAGAGAAGGAACAAGAAAAAGGAGAAAAAACAAACAAACAAGGGGTCATTGTAATGTTAATCTTCAAAGACCTATATGATCATTGAGTCAGACAAGCCAAAATTAACATTGGTACTTGACCTTGAGAAGGTGAATGCATCCCTCATCGCTGTAGTTGTCCTCACCTGTAAAATGAGGACAACAAAGAGCTGGGGCATCGATTATGTAACGATATGTCTGCACACTGCCTGGCACACAAGAAGAAATCAATAAATGTTTATCAACTTTATTTTCTCTTCCCTCCCTAAAACCAATATCCATGGCCTCAAATTCCATATAGTTTGCTTTTATCCCTTTTATCTTAAAGGAGTCACTGGAGGACATAGGCCTCTTTGGGAAGTGCTTGTCCCCATTCCTTCCTCATATTGGTCGTGCTGTATTCCGGTAGCTTCCGAAGGGTGATGATCACTCCTTCGTCTTTGCTCAGAGGCCTCATCTAGGAGCTTTGGAAGGGAAACCCAGATGCCTTAGGGCTCAAACAAAATAACAAACAAAAGCCTGTGTTGGCAAGCCCCCGGGGCTTCGGGTTCACTGGCCTGGGTTCCTCGGACCGTCTCACACCATTCAAGAGGACCAACAACTGTTACCAATGTATATCTCTTTAATGTTTTCCGCATTAAGTTCTCCTTGGGTAAATTGTGTCAGCTACTTTTAAAGTGTTTTTTCAATTTCCCCTTTTAGTTATCGAGTGTTTTAAAATTAGATATGATCCTGCACATCGAGAACTAGGAAGTGTTAGGTCAGGAGGTTGGTACAATGCTACTTTAAGAAAGCAACCTTTGATAACTTTGTTTCCCTAATATCAAAATCACAATCATTGTTTTATTAAAGACAGACCTGGACCCAGGCAGAATCAATGTCAAATTCTAAGTGTGTGACTTACTAGTTAAGGAATTAATAGCTAAGTCTAACTTTCTGAGTCTTGGTGATCTCGTTCCTATGTAGGGGATACTTAATGATCGCCTTTATGCATCATTCCCTGAGTTTTCAATGAAACTGTTATGCCAGTGGACATTACAGAGACAAGAATGTAGTAATTCTTTGATGAATGTTAGCTCACTTACAACATTTTACTATATCCTGGTATTAAATCCTCTTCCAGCAAAAAGTTTCTAAAAAATAATAGGAATTACAGGGCTCAGAAGGATTTATACAGTAGCCTTTCAGCTTTGCATATGAGTATAGAAGTTAAATAAAATTTCAAATGCCTTTTATATATACATATTTTCCCCTCCCTATGCCTTAAGGAATGTCATATACCGTTTTCACCATCCTGTTGCAGACTTTAATTTTCATAGTATATTGATCTGCACCTCTGGGTAGGTAGGGTCTCACTGAGTCTATAAAACACTGTCTGCATTTTTCTCACATTTATATAGCATGGCTAACACTGATATTTATTTCTGGGCACATATCAAATTTCATATGTGTACATAAATGTGTGTATATATATATATATATATAGTTTTTGAAAATTTCAAAAAGAGTCTTAAATATGAAAATAAAAAAGGGCTCAAAATGAAGCCAAGGGGAAAGACAGAAATGACGTTTATTGGGTATCATAGAATCAAAATTGGTTTAGAACTGAAAAGGATCTGGGCGATCATACTGTCCAGCCTCATCTCAGTTGAGGAAACTGAGGTGGACAGAAGTAAAACGGCTTTCACTGGTTATAAAAGTCATAAGTACAACTCGACCCAGGGTTCTGAGATTTAGAGCCCTTCCAATAGGAGAAAGAAGGTTGCAGAGGACAAAACGAAGGAGTCAGTGTAATGTTCATCTTCAGCGGTTTTAAGGGTCTCTGAAAGGGACACTAATGACTGGCTGACTGCCTGTTTTCCATGTTCAGGGTCTCTGTTCTTAGGTCAGTGCCAAGGGCTTCCCCGTGAGCCCCTAAACCTACAGCATGAGGAGTGGTGAAATGGCTCCATGCATTGGAATTAAAAAGTGCTTGAATGTGCTATTTGCTTTTCATGTGATTTTAAAAAATAGTCTCAGGTTGCCCCAGTTTTCTCACCTAAAATATGAGGAATAATAATAGTACCAACATCATGGAGTTAGCTTATGAAATCAGAAGAAAATGCATGTGGAGTGCTTTATATGCTTACAATGAGTATGTTTTCAATCATCCATCCTCTCCTACCAAATGCATAACACATAGAAAATGAGCCACGTTTAGGACCTTAAGAGTAGGTGACAAAGTAAGCAATGGAGAATCCAGGCAGTTTCTGTGGGATCTGGGAAAGACAACAACACAATGAAATAATCATATGTATGAGTTCATTCTACTGTCAGTGTTTGTTCCGGCATCAACATCCATCCAACTTAGAGGTTGTCAGCTGTCTCCCATCCTGGTGAGACCTGAACCAAAGACATGACCTGAGTTTTTGTTACTGTGGAAGGTAGCAGCGGTTTTCAAATTTGGGGGTAGCTAAACCTCAGTGATGCCAGAGGCCCCCCCAATATCTCTCTATTCACTCAAGCAAGTGATGTTTATGGACTTCTTAAACCGACCAGTGCTTCTCTATAGGGATGGAGTGAGGTTGAGGATGAGTGTGGTGGGGTCACAAACAATCGCTCATCTGAAACTCTAGTGTTTATTGGGCCTAAAGGTATTCATTTGGGATGTATATTATCTTGTTTAATATTTTCTACGCTATTTAAGATAGATTCTATTTTCCCCATTACCCAGGGAGGCTAATAAACAGGTCTGCTATCACACCAAAATGGATTAGCCTGGAATTCAAACCCAAGCCTGGCTCCTCAATCCACATTATTTTAACTCTTCCCAGCACATAATTACAGTAGCCAAGACATGGTTAAGATTCAAAAGCCTGAAAATCTCTGGATATTTTTCTGCCCCTGTATGAGAGTTCATGCAAAATATTTGCAGAGAGTATCTCTCATTGCTACCCAACATAGAGAATAGAAAATAATCATATGTATGATTACTTTTGGTGACATTTATTTTTGCCCCACTATTTAATAATTGTCAGTGTCAACTAATAAGGTTAATTGAGATAGATATTTAACTTCGTGGGGAGTTTATTAGTGTAAGGAATGGGGGGAGTATATAAGAAGAATGAATAGGTATTTTCAGATCATTTTAATAGTTTTGTAATATTTGGAAATATTTTCAGAAGACCCATTAATTCTAAATACTTCATATTTTTTTTAGGGAACTTGACTGAATCTTGACTTACTTGCCCAGATGTTTGTAACAAAAGGATCGTTCTGTTCTTTCCTTCTGTGTCACAGTTTCCACGTAATGGCTGTTTTGTTTTGAATGAATTGATAAGGTAGCTTTCAAAGAAAGATCACTACTGTACTTAAAAACATTTCACAGTACCAGAACAATGCCTCCACGTCAGCTCATAATTGTCGTCCCCACCCTTCCAGCCCCCACTGGCGTCAGCTTCCACTGTTACGATGCCTAATGGTTGCTTTCTCGAACGCTGCCTGAGAATCTCAGTGCAGGAAAATGTCTGCCAGGGTGTTGTGTTGCTATGTAGGCCCAGAAGTGCAGTCTACACAGTGGGAGAGGTGTGCATGAAATTAAACGAAGAGCAGGGCTGCTGACAATCTCAGCACTTCAGAAGCCAAGTTACAACTTCATGAACTCACCTTACTCAGTTTACATGTCAATCTTCTTCCTCCTCGATGTCACGCCAGCTCAGCGCCAGCTCCTAACACACACACTTGAGAATGATTCCTGTATCGTCAAACCGACTCTGAACAATCCACAGTCCAGGTTGTCATTAGTGTGTGTGCGTGTGAATAAGATTTCAGAATTACAGGGGATGAAATGGTGGTCTTAGAGTAACAGTAGGTTATTCAGAGAATCTTGAAAGTAGGGAGGCTTCAATGGTGAGGGGGCAGGTGGGAGAATTACCGTTACTACCAAACTGTAATGCCTCTGAAATTGAAGCAGTATAGTATTGGCCCAGGAATGGACACACAGACTCACTGAACAAAAGGTAAATCTCTGACAAGGGCACATGGAATCTTAGCATATGATAAAGACAGCATTTCAAATTAACAGGAAATGAATGGCCTTTTTATAAATGGTATTTGAAAATTGGATAGCTATTTATAAAAAGTTAAAATTTTTGTACCACACACCATACACAAATTACAAATAGTCGAGAAATCTAAAAAAATTTTTTTAAAGACTATAAAGGTACTAGAAAAGAATGGATGAATTTTATTATAAAATGAAGGGATGGTAAATTCTCTATGATTCAGAATTCAGAAGCAATAAAAAAAATACTGGTGATTTCAATTATATTACAAAGCATTTATAACTAAAAGCATTGACAGAGCCCTCCAAAATTTAAATATTGGGAAAATCTATAAGAGAAGAAAAGGTTGGAAATGTCTAATATGTAAAGAACTCCTAAAAGTCAAGAAGAGAAAGACTAAAAGAAAAATGGACAAAATACATGAATAAGCAGTTCACAGAAAATTAATTTAATATGACTTAACTTTATGAAATGACAATCACTAATGAGAAATGTAAATTTTAATGTTTTTAATGTGTTTCAGAAAACATGATTTTCGGTAAAAAAGAAAAAAATGAGTATAAAATCAAATAATATAGTTTGATTATATTATGCAAACAAGCAAGCAAGCAAACCAACCAACCAGGAAAGGCATTATAGAAAATTCTAGCTCTTCAAGGGGATCGACTCTGATCTCTTGAACCAGAATGTCATGTCAATATCTCCCCAAATGATGATATCTTCTAAAACTGACTCTGGTTTTATTTGCGTATTAAGCCTCATTGCATCAGATCTCTCTGTAGTTTTAATAGCTTCAGTTTTGTTGAACTCAGCTGGGGTTGTTTTTTGCTTTTAGGTGCTAATATAAGCATCTAATACAAATTCAAAATTTGGAGAGAGTATGCCATGGAAATTTAGTCTTTCTTGTATGCTTGGCTAGCAAGCTCACGCTCCCAGTCTCAGCCCTAACCCTAGCAGTAACCCTAACCTTCTCCCATTTTCCTTGTGCGATATGTATCCCTTCAGTAAATCCAGCAGAACGGTAATGCACACACACAGCATTTAACATGATATGCCATTTTGTTGATGTATCACAATGTCTTTTACTAGCCCTCATCAGTGAATATTTTTATGGTTTACACTTGATGCTACAAAGGATAATGCAATTTAAATCATTTATCTTTTCATATATGTATAGGTATATGTTTCTCTTAACAAAATACATGCTACATTTTCTGTTCCTTGATATTTTGGAAGCAACTCATGAACATACAGACTCCAGAGTTAAATGTATCGCTAGAGATGGTTTTGAACAGTCCAAAATGTTTTAACTAAATGATGTTTTGCTACCTATTCAGCTTCCTCATATTTACTCGACCATTGAATTCGCTTCAATGAACTGCATGTGTGATGGGTCCCTCCCTGTGCCAAGCACTGTGCCTATATGCTCCAAGCAGCACCATATAGAAAAAGACACAAGCCCAAGAATCAACTATGCCGGAATCTAAGAAGAGTGAACAAATTAATAAATATAGTTTAAATGTCTCTATAGAAGTTATAATCCCATCAATGTCTTGGGAAGTTCCTTTGAAGGTGAGGAGAAGCTATGCTAAGTCTGAGCGATGGTGGGACATCCCAGCGGTGATTCCTACATGCAGCTGGTTAGAAAGAATGGCTGAAGGTCGCCCACTGTCACCAGACAGCCCGTTTGAGAAGAGAGGGCCTCTTCGGCTGTTTCATATGGAAAATCATAGCTTATTAATAAATAATAATACAAGAATAAACGCTGTGTTTTGCATACTCAGAACTGTAACCCTACTTGTGCCTCACTCTGTGGATTCTGAGACGAACAGAGGGTTAATGACTGTGGTTCAGATCTGCAATTCAACCGACAGGCTGAAAACCCAGAAAAGGAGAAATAGCAGCGGTAAGAAGAGAATCAAGGGGATATAAAGTCACGGAAGCTAACGGCTATCCATGTTACCGCCAACAGGTGCTGCTCAGAACCAAACCACCTGTGCCGGGTAAACAGTTCGGCAGCTACTCAAGCGTACGCCAGGCAAATGCCATGGGCCTGTTGGCTAACGGTGTACGCTCTGCTTCTGGTCATTAACACAGCGCCTGGCAACGCGGTAAGCGCCGAATACATGTGCACTGTGTTTCCTCTTCCTTCCTCTCCTCTCCGCTTCTTCTTCCCACCACTTCCTAGGCTGGATCTCAGGTGTCAGCCCTCTTTGGCCCCTCCCTCCCTTTTGTTAACCCATTTAGCTCTCCGCCTCAAAGTTCCCCAATGATTTGACTTCTACACTTGGATTCATTCTGCCCATAGCTACGATTTCAAGCTCCCACCACAGGCTGATTTGGGGCATTTCCTTGGTTAGGCACTGCTGGTGGGACCTCAGGCACTGCGGGAACCCTGCCCCTGCCCAGGCCAGGGAGAGGCGGGCAACAGCACTTACAGCAGTTGTGACCAGAGAACAAAAATGAGAGAAAGAGTAGTTGGGTGTGAGTACATAGGGCAGGAAAATAACTTCATGTCATCTTCTCAGCCTGCCTTTGATTCTTAAATACCTCGACTTTTATGAGGGTCCTTTACTCTAATTTGATCACTGAATCATACTGAAGATCATTTATTGTTTCTGTGTAATATTTAGGCATGTATTAATTTCATATATTTAACATCCCATGTTAAATTTAGACATCCTAAATATAGGGTGATATTTAAAGAAAAAGACTTTATTCTGAAACGTCATTCATTCTCTTCCCATTCAGCTCCGAGCACATGAGTTGGCCCATTCTGTGGATTTGCAAACCAATTATGAGATACATGAAATGTTTGAAGTGGCTTACCGGTAAATGTCAAGAAGAGTTTCCAACTCTCTACATCTCAGGTGCTCTAAAAGTTTCATGTAGGTGGTAATTTACTGTGCAGAGCATCAAAAAAACTGCTTTATAATCGCAACTCCCACAAAACCTCTTCATTTATATGGGTCTGTTAGCATTTTATTTTAAACACCATTTTGACAGGAGTATTATGTAGTTATTACATTTTCCATGCATAGAACATTCTTGACATTCACTTCACTTGCAGTTTCCTTTTAGAAGTTCAGAAAAAGAAAATTTTCCTCTTGGCTGATTGAAAAAAATGAAAGAAACGTCCATTTCGAGAGACTTTCTGTTTCATTGACCTGAAGTTAAAACACACCCGAAACTCATTCAGAGGACTCCCATTCATTTAGGCGCTCGCAAGCTCATTCACTCATTTGTGTGACGCCGATGCCGAGGAAGATGAGGGTGAGGCTGATGACTATCCATGTGGCCTTGTGCTAAGCATCAGGATTCGAAAGATAAAGGCCTCCTCTGTGACCGCGCAAAGCTTGCCTTCAGTAATGCAGACCAGTAATGACCCCCCCGCAGCGGTGGGATATGCTAGAAATGCAAGTGGCCTAAGGGTGGGTGTGGCTTCCTGTGTGACCCTGGAAAAGCCTCACATAAAAGGTGGTTTGTTTTTTTTCTTCCCTCAGTAGGGTCACGATTCACCAGGTCCATATGGAGAAAAGCACTTCAGAGCCTGAGAATGTTGTTTATGCAAAGGCCAAAAAGCAAGAAAGAACCCGGGAAATTGGGTGCTTGAGACAACTCAGCACAACTGGAGGAAAGGGGGCATCTGCGAGCCAGGGGTTGGAGCTGAGGAGTGACTGGTGTGCGGGTCATCGGGGGTGGGGCGTGCCCTGTGAAGAAATTCAGGCATCAGTGGCAGAAGAGGGAGAAACCAGGGGTGACTGTAGCGTAGTGGTATCTGTCCCTGGTCTTTAAGGCTCAGTTTATTTGACCTGTACGGTCGTACCTTCCACTCCCCCGTCCCCTTCCTCAACGGAGCCTCACAGGCCTCCCTCGCGCTCTTTTTCAGAGGCTGCCCTCCTTCCCGTGGCTTTTGCATGTGCCCCCTCCTCTGTTGGCTTTGTTTTTGCTCCGTCATCCATCGTCTTGCCCCCTCATTTTATTCAAATCTCTGCTCAAAGGCACCTCCTTAGAGAGTTTTGCCTGACTATGCTGTGTAAGCAATTACCTGAATTATATTAGATATTATTTATTCATTTATTGTCTGCATCCCTACCTAAAATGTCTACCCCATCAGGGCAGAGATCGTGTTTTCATTACCTTAGCAGCGGTAAGCAAAAGGACCCCCGGCCCTTTGGTGGTACTCAACGGCTACTCACTGAGAGATGAGCACATTTCAGGGGTATATTCCCGTGGGCATGTGCACACATACACAGGTGTTGTAACACCCACCAGAAGCACACGCACTCTATGGTAATGGAGTGTGAAAGCTGATGAAAGCCGTCCCCGATCTCATCATTCTCATTCCACTTTTTGAGAAAGCTTGAACAAGGGCTCTTCACGAACACCAACTAATAAAATCTTGTGAAAGAACCTTCTGTGCCTTGGAACCTTCTGTGATGGGAAGCGGCACCTTTTCACACACTATCTTTGCTCGAAGGGTGACAGCCCCAAAATGGGAAACGATTTGATAAGCAAGTGGTTCGCCAACTAATTTCTTTCCGTTAGGCACTTTCTTTAGTTTGGCGTGAGGCTAACAAAAAGCCCCGCTATCTGAAGATCTCGCTCTGGTTACCCAGAACAGCACATATTTCTGTATCAGCAGTCAATCTTATCTTTAATGGCTATAGAAAAATCCTTTGTCCCACTAACGTGTCAAATTTACTCTGAGTGTGGACAGTCTTCCTTAATCAAATTGTCCATCACAGGGGAAGAAATGGCTGTGCAGAGCCTGGGACAACCAGAGAAGAGAGTCACCTTCCCATACGCCCTCAGCACAAGCCGCACGGGTCCCCTGAATTGTAGATAGCCTTCTCAAGGACATCTCAGTCTTTAGTGGGTCACCGGGGGTCTGCAGTTAGCAGTAGATGGAGGGTCTGAAAAGGTCATGTCGGTTAACAGGGACTGCCTCTGGAGAGTGGCAGTATGGCTGATTTATGCTTCTTTATACAGTTACGTGAATTCGAAAATTTCCAGGATAAACGTATGTGCATCTTCTACTCAGGACATAAAATGAATCCCACCGTCGCTTTTTCCTAACCAGCAATTTAAGAATCCAGCCCTGTTGCCTCCAAGATCCGTTGACTAGAGTGGTTCTTCATTTGGGCTGAACCTGAGAAGGCGTGGCCTCGGTGAAACTTGGGCCCCGACCACCTGGGCTGTCTCTCGTAATGGAATCCCTGAGTTTTACCTGGGACGTGGCCACCCAGCTTAGACTTTTCTTTTGATGTGGCCTTGAAGTCACTGCGGAGAAGGGTCAGTTAGCACTCTGCATTGGAAAATAAATAAAATTCTAGCCGTTCCCTTCTTCCCTGTTACCACCCTTTCCATACGAAGGGGGAAAGGGCTGGGCCAAGGAGGTGCTGGGTTTCTTGCTCTGATTCAAGCTGCCTTTCCGTTACACTTCATGCCCAAACCACAGGAATCAACATGGGGTGCCTGGTCCTTAACGATACCCTTTGCTAACTCTACCCCATGATGGGTTTCTTGTCACCTCTCCAGCCTCCAACTCTCTATGTTCAGTGACAAGCTGCTCTGCTTCTGCCATTCTCAGCCTGCAGCTTACTCTTCTAACCTGTGTATTATCTCCCTTTACCAGGGATGTACCAGTAAAGATTATGAGTCTGTCCTTTAACTTCTTAGAGGACAGTTGTCAAGTGCAACCACTTTCAAGTTAGGCACCCTTATTTCCCCCCCTACTAGTGGTGTGGTCCTTGGATTAATCTTTTTCTATCATCTGGAAAATGAGTGGGTTAGGTGGGTAACAATACCTAACATTTGGAATTATTTTGAAGATTCGATGACATAGCACAAGTAAAGTCTTGAGATTGTGCCTGACCCAGAGGAAGAGCTGAACGAACATTGGTAATTATGCTACTGCTAGATACCTTCACTAGAGCCATTTCCAGGGGCATATTAGCTGTTATAAGATAAATAACTACTTGGAGGTACCCCCCTTGGAGCACCCATCGCACTGCCAAATGGGAAAGAGCTCTATTGCCAACCAGCTGCTCTAGAGGATGATGGGCCAACCCTGTGAGGCGCTACCCCCCTGCCCATTTTGCAAGGTCCACCCAAGTGAATTCCACATATGCCACATGGTCTATATTTTAAGTACGTCCACCTCAAACATGCCCTTGAAGTAAGTCAAAAACTCCTCCAGCCCTTTTCACGTGATGCTGTAACTGAAAGTTTCCCATTCATTTCTGTAGGTACAGAAAATCATTTCTTGCAATCTGCTCCTGTGTGTTGATAGAAGAGGCTTGCAGATTCTCTTACCTGACTCTGATTCTGAAAATCAGCTTCTACACATTTCCTGTCGTGAACGAAAATTGTGATAAAATGTGCCACAAGCACCTTCTGTTATACGGAGTCAGGGATGCTTCTAGCAATTCCAGTGGAAGAGTCTATGTTGAGCTGACTTTGTAAACACAGATTTCTAGTGGAAATAAACTACTGCACAATAGAAATGGTAAAAGCTGCTTTCTGGACTCCTGAATTGGTTCCCACCAAATGTTAAGTATAAATAAAACTCTCACCTGAGGTGAACTCACACTCACATGCCTCTTCTCACCTCCTTCTGCTCCCTTTGTAGAGGGGGAGGGAAACAGAAGGTGAGAGAACAAATACTCAAACTGGATCTGTCAGCGATTAACAGTCTCACTCCCATTGTGTCTGCAAGGCTCATTGTCCTGTCTGACCTCCTCCACTGTCTTCTGTGACACCCAGATGACCCAGGGCAGAGTGATGCCTCCCCTTCTATCAAAGCGATCAGTGGAAGGAATGTGTTGGGAGGGGATTGGTGGCCTTGGTACTTAATGAGCTCAGCCGTCTTGGCTGCACATCCTGAATTTCCACTGCTTGCTAAATAAAAGTTTATTTCTGTTCTTTAGTGTAAGATAATTTCCACAGATGAACTTTAATAAAGTGGGAAGAGGTGCAGGGAGAGACACTGCAGGGAACTAATGAAGGCAAAAATGAAAAATGGAAAAAAATAATAAATTTTTATTTGGGATCCCTGCCAAGAAACCACTGAGTGTGAGAACAAATCATGCCCACTTCTGAGAAGTATTACTTAACACTGACATATTCTCCCTTGAGTCAGAGAGGTGGGTGCCCTACCTCCGGGACACTTTAAAGCAAGCTCCAATTCTAGCTGTTCATCTTTGTCACTCTACCCTACACTTGGGCTACAGACTGTGCTTTCAAGATCACACACACACACGCGTGTGTGCGCGCGCACACAGACTCTCAAAGTAATTGAAGTACCTGGAAGGAATTGCACTGCTCTCCAGTCCATCAATGACAGATGCTTTCGCATTGCCTTCTGGGTTTCCTTTCCACCCATCCCACCCCCAGAATGTCACTCCTTCAGGGGGAATCTTTTCTTTGAGGTATAGACTGTTCTGGGGGAAATCTTTTCTCTGAGGCACAGAAGAGCACTGTGACTGTTCTGGGCCATGATCTGGATCCAAATGGACACTGAGCATCTCTGATAGGACCCAACAAAGTCTTTGGATGAGAGTGGATTTGTTCCTGGTGGAAGGTACAAGAGACCTAAAGATTGAACTGAGAAGGAGGCCGTGGGTTGGTTACTGAAGGATGATAAATATCTGTGACTTGGCTTAGCTTTGAAAATCTCTGGGGCACTATATTGCAGAGACCAGGGGAAAGGGGGGGGGGAATAACAAAGCGGTCTAAGAGGGACCAACCTGTGGAAAACCTAGGCTGGCGGCCAAGTCATGATTTTGTTTCTAGGAAGAGGGAGGGATCAACTGTGTAAACCACTGCTCTAATAAGATAGGGACTGAGATTTGAACATTGGATTTAGTAACACAAAGGCTATTTTAAAAAATATTTCAATGGAATAATGGGGGAATCTCTGGTTTTTATACGTATAAGACAAAATAGAAAGAGATGCAATGGAGACTATGGCTAAAATCAACACTTTGAAGTACTTTTAATGGGATGGGAAGTAAATAAATGGGAAGTGAATAAATGGGTAGTAGTTTAAGAGGAAAGTGTGTTTACGATAGATTTTTTAATGTAGAAAAAATAACAGTATGTTCATATGCTACTATGAATAATCCATTTGGTGGAGAAAGCTGATAATAATTGAGAGAGCGAAATATTGCCGGAGTGTCGTCCTTGTGTAAATCAGGCAGGATGGGGGAAAATGCTTTTAGAGAGGAAGGCAGACAGTTAATCTGTTGCTATGCCAGTGAAGGCAGAACACAGGGATAGAGATGTTGTTAGAGATGTAGGTGAATTAGGAGTCATGAGAAATCATGTCCTGATTGCTTACATTTCTGATTCCTTTAATTTTTCAGTGAATTGGGAATCAAGATCATCAAGTGAGAGTAATAATTGCTGTGAATCTTAAATTGTTCTAAAGAAATAAAGTCAATTAAAAAAGTGAATATTCACCTACACTTCCCATTATATATCAGAATTCACTCGAAGTGGCTTTAAAACAAAATATGGGAGAAAGTCTGCAGCATCTAGAATCCAGACAAAATTATTAGTCATGATGCTAAAAGCATGGTCCATTAAAGTAAAAATGTACTACTAGTAAATTGGTCTTTATTAAAATTAAATATTTTGCTCTGTGAAAGACACTCTTAGGAGGATGGGAGAAACTACTCACAAACAACATATCCAATGAAGCATTGGTATCTGGAATATAAAGAATTCTAAAAACTCATCAGTTAAAAACAAACAAACAATATAATACAATGTGAAAATGGATAAAGGAGGAAGAGAAATTCCCAGGAAAGAAAAAACTGATGGGGAATACGGACATGAAAAGATGATCATTATTATCAGGGAACTGCAAGTCTGTGGGGAAAGTGCCTGTGACTTCCCATCACCATTTAGATTATTCCAACAATCATTGCTTAGACCAATGGGGTAAGAAAAATCATTATTTGTCTATTGATACAGTACAGTGGGGTTAGGGATGCATAATTCAAAGAGAAAAGACAAGAAAAAAATTGGAACCAATGAAATGGAATTGCTAGAACACAGATGGAAACAGAATTAAAAATAATAAATAAGTGAATCTACGGGAATTCAAGGACAGCAGCAGAGAGACTTTCTTGCACTATAAAATATGGTTTCACAAATTAAACACTTTCTAGATTAATTGAAGAACAGGCTGGTCACCACTGAGACCTCATTTAGTTGTCTGAGTGATTAAGTGCCAGGAATCTCTCAAAATACTAGTAAAATAAAAAGGAGCTGAAAAGAATAAGGGAAACGATAAGAGCCCCGGAGGACCGAGAGTTTCAGTAGATTCATATGTGTGTTACAGAAGAAAGACAAAGAGAATAGAGGCAATGATTAAGCAGACAACAGAGGCGAGTTAACTCTGCAGAAGAAAGCTCAGAGTCTTCAGACTGAACGCATTTAGAGTTCCAGACCAGATTAATCAGAAAAGGAACAGTCTCTTAGGCAAACGTGGTAAAATCCGTATTCTCTCTGAATAAAATAACATATAAACTTTCAGGTCAAAAGGATAGGTACCTTAAAAAGAAACATTCATTGCAAAATTAGCATTTAGAAGTCAGAGGGAAAATATCTACATATCAATTTTTAAAAATGTAGATTGTAGCAAGGGTGTCCTAAATTCAGGGAAGATGTTATGTGAAAACTATGTCTCTATTTATGTTTATCTATCTACATTGAGAAAGTTTAAGAATTCTTAGAATAAGCCACATATCCCATTCGCTTCTAAGAAAATTATTTGAAACCTGCTTCTAACGAATTGAACAGAGACCTCATGAAGAAAAGATGTATAGCTATAGATGCAGGCTTGGCTGGTAGTGTATTTGCACTAGCATGGCTGTAGTGGTTGCTAAAATATTGAAACCCTCTGTGCTTCTTGGCAACTGGCTACCGATCTGATCCATGAGCTGTGTCCCACATCCTTGGCCCTTGCTACCTGGGGTTTTCCCCCCAGATTTCCTGGACTGAGGTCATCTCATAGCAACTAAGGAGCATGTCATCGAGCTGTGTACATCATGTAAGTCTCCTACTCTTTCATACTTCTTTAAATACACATTGTTTTTCTGTTTTCTCTCTTTCTCTCTTCCTCCCCCCCATCCCCCCGCCATTTTCCCTCCCCACGCCTCTTTGCCTCCCCTCAGTTAGATTCAATGAGTTAATCTGTTTTTTCAATCTTCTTAAATAAACAGTGTTTGCATAATATAACTGGAATTGGTTTGCATGCCTGCCAACAGAGACTCCTAATTGATATGCCCATAATTTCATCAGCAATAGATGAGCCCTGCTGCTCTACTGATTTATGTGCTTCTAGATATAGAGACAGATAAACATAGACCTAGAGATATCAAAAATAAAATCAGATTTTCTAATGTGCCAGCTACATTTTGCATTTACTAACAAAGAATAAACATTTTAATTTCTATAAATATTAAAATATGCTATAATTCTACTAATACAATGGTATGATTTAATTTACTAGTCTATTTTCCAATATTTGATTTTCTTCTACCAATGTTTTGTATTGCAGAGTAGTGAGCATATTTATACTCATTTTAAATTATTTACTTAGTCTATTTCCTACAAGTGGGATTCCTGAGTCAACTATCAGCATAATTTTAACTTATTTGATATGCACAGCAATTTACCCCAATAAACCAGATTTCTTGATAATTCAATTAGAGATGTCTTAAAAATCAAGTTCATGACTTCCTTTATCTATTAGCAAATGATCTGTTTAATGATGGGTAATACTTTTTCTTTTGCTTATTTTATTTTTTCTTTTGCTTATTTTAGTGAGTAAAAATAGCATCACATTACCTTAATTTGCATTTCTTGAGTTGCGAGCCTTAAAAAGGTATTCTGCAGGTAGAAATAATTATCTATTATTTTCCCATTCTTTTGAAAAGACCATTTTTCCTAAACTAAATTATGTACAGGGCGGGGGTAAATGTAGGTTTATGGTTATGAGTACATGAAACACAGAGTATATTCTTATATTTTATTTATTAATTATCATATTATTTTCCATATGAACAACCATAAGCCTACTTTTGCCCCACCCTGTATATGCATGGACTTTTTCTAGGCTTGTGTTTTCCCATAAGAAACCACTAGTAAAACATGGCTATTTAAATGTAAATTAATTACAATAAACTAGAATTAAAGATTTAGTTTCTCAGTCACACTAGCCACATTTCAAGTATGCAAAAGCCAACAGATTATGAATAAGAACCAACATATTGGACCTAACACCTATGCATTTCCATCATTGCAAAATGTTACATTGGACAGAACTATCCTTGAATTTCTGTTATACAACAATATTTAAAATTAATACTTTTATAATACTTTAAAATTAATATACCTATTAATTTAAAATCTCTTAAATAGTGCCTATCTTGTTAATATCTTTTCTTCAGATTCATTTGATATTCAGGTAACTAGATTGGGACCTTCCCTTTGAATTGTTATATGTTTTTAAGAGTCATGTAAATTCTTTATACATTAAATTAGGTTGAATTACACACCATAAAATTTACTCTCTCTAAATGTTCAATTAATTTCAGTAATTTACAGAGTTGAGTAACCATCACCTCAGCCAGTCTTAGACTATATCCTTCACCTCAGAAAACCTCCTGGAACCTATTTGCAAGTGACCCCTTCTGCTGGGCTGGTCCCTGTCCTACATGTGTACAGCCTCTGCTTAACCTGCTGAGGGGGCGGCCTTCAAACCTCTATGGCTGTCTCGCCTTCCAGAACTCTCTGTAACTGGCTAGTCCACGAGCCCTTTCCCAGTCCCAAACAGGACTGTAGATTAGTGGAGCTGCTGGGTTTGATTCCTTGCCACTGAGGTCACCATTTAACTTAAGGGAATCTCCATCAGCCGTGGAAGGAGGGTTGCTGGTGGTCACCCCCTGCCCTGCCCTGGTCGAAAGACCCCTGGAAGTGGGGATGTGGGGCGTGTGGGACAAGGATGCTCTGTTCTTACCAGAAATTCAAATGTTTTGTGAATGAATGTGTCTCAGTTTGTTTCGTGTCTTTGACCAATTTCCTGAGCACTGCCATGGTTGTTTTGGATAGCTTTGCCCAACTCTATTGTTGCTTTTGAGGGAGAGAATGTGTTGCCCTCCTCAGTTCATTGTGGTGGAGTTACGTGATTTTTGTCGCCCTGTTTACCTGTCCTGAGAGAGGGGTCTTGCCCAGCTGGTAAGTAGTCTGTGTGGGTCCCTCTGGATATTATAGATCCAGGTAAGTCGAGAAGGGAAATGTTTTGTTTGCTAGAGTTTAATCTTGAAATTTCAGTTAGTTTTGGCACTTATTGTGGCAGCCAAATGATAGCTTGGGCATTTACCTCACTTAGTTTCTTTGAATAAGATGTCTCCTCACAGTTTACTTTTCTCATCGTGGGAGTTAGAGAAAAACTGAGTGGTTTGGGCATTATCCCAGATGGAACTGGCAAAATAAAGATCACTTGTTTCTTTGCTGGTAGTTTCTTTACATTATCATGTTTGGAAATTTATATTGTAATCACCTGTAATATATTTGTGGAAAACTGTGTGGCAAATTGGAAATTTGAGAAGGTTGCTGTCTTCCCAAAAACTGAAAGGAATTTCTGATGAAGCATTTCATTATTTATTTATGAAGAAAAGGTGGACAATCTAAAACTTGCTCCATTAGAAAGTAAGTAAAAGAGTCCAAGAATGACTACAATAAGCCCCTGACTTGGATCAGCAATGGTGAGAGATGAGGACAGCCTACAACAAACATTGTGTATTTGGGGAGACTGGATCCTAAGATTCCCTCTGGAAATCCTAAGGTTACCATGGGCTAAAGACTGCAGATATTAAGAAATTCTGTGTTAATAGTTATTCCCTGCTTATGTTAGTGTGGATGAATTTCTTTATAGAAAGTAGAGGAATTCTCCCCAGATAATGCCACCTAATTCTGAGCTTTTCCATTGCACACTCCAAAATTTTTATACCCAGCAGTTCATATAGTTTAAGTATAAATGCACATATGGGTTCATGACTATGATGTTATATTTCTGTTTCATGAGTATGCCCTGCCTGTAACAAGAGAATTGCCAGATTAAATACAGGGACCCTGACTGGATTTGAATCTTGGATATTCTTCTGTTGAAATATTATTTATTTTTTATCTGAGATTCTGATTTTACTGGGATCCTCCTATTTTTACTTGCTAAATCTAACCACCTTACCTCTACTATATTCACCCATTCCCATGGCTTCCGGACTTTTCCTAACCTGGTTATCTTCCTTTAGAAGTTCCCACATCTGTCAATAATCTTCTTAATGTGATTATAAGTGAACACAGGTGTCCTTATGTCCAGATGAGGCAGGAAATAGGAAGGAGGGAACTCCGGAGGTACCCCAGGGCTAAGACAAAGGACATTGATACAGGCCAGAGAGATGCAGGACAGAAACCCTGTTCTAAGACTGGTGGTTCCCGCTTTCTGGAAAAGCGCTGAGTCATGGTGAATCATGACTGCACCTGTGCCGGAGATGCTCCATGACCCCTGCTTTATGATAATAGCATTATAATAAATCAGCATTGTGGGACCCCCTTCCCCAGTGGCCAACCAAGGAAAATCACAGGAGACTGCATGCGCAGTAGCTTTAAAGTAATCTAACTGCTTGTACATGCTCAATAAAACCCCCACCAAAACTAGCCAGGAAATATCCACCCTATAAAAATAGAATCCCTCCAGCCCCTGAGGTCAGTCTCTGCCCAGAGTTGGCCTGCTCCCTTGTTCTGTGGAGTGTACTGTCGCTTAAAAAATCTGCTCTTTCTCTTTGTGCTACAAACTTTCTGTGTGTTTGGTTCAATTCTTTGTCCATGATCACCAAGAACCTGGTTACCTGTGCCCACCTGCGACACAAATGCCTTAACATCATGGTGGCATCCTCTGGGCATGGATCCCTTTATAAGAGGCTACTCCAGGTAAAGGGCCAAGAGCTGAACCAACAGTGTCCAGAGATGACACTACATATATGCTTTCCTAGGCATTATAAGTTGTATTAACCCTTTTATTTAACTACTATCCCAGGAAGAAATAGCTATATATTTTCCTGAGGGAACAAAAGGGAAGAAAATATTTTTCCAGCTCCTGCAGTGTATGAGGCCCCATTCTAAACACGGTTTCTACAGTATCTTATTTAAACATCACAGTATCCGTTTAAGATGGATCTTTGAGGGAGACATTATTTCTCTTTTTATAGTCTTGGCATTATTAAGTAGCTTATACAAGGTTACAGAGCGTTACAGACTACGGATGTATCCTCCTCAAATTCTTATTTTGAGACCTCACTTTGTGAGGGCATTAGGATATGAGGTTGTGACATTGGAGTCTCCATGATGAGATTAGTGTTCAGTAAGAAGAGACACTAGAAAAAGTAAAAATAAATACAATTTTAAAAATGAGTGGAGACATTCCACGTAGGATTCCAGGTTGCCTTCCTCATTTTTTATTCCCAGAATTCCCTTGTTCTGCCTAGCTTCAACCTTGGAACTTATGAATCAGGGAGACTGTCTGCCTAGCTATAGTTTCCTCTCTCTTGCATTGATGCTTCTGACATAATTGCATGAACTCTGGGCAAACTCGTACCTACCCTAAACAATTCAAAACCTCAGGGCATCCATGGAGTTCCCCAGTCAGTACACTGCTCCTGTTCGGAAGGGGAGAATTAGATGAGGGTAGAATGAGAAGCCAAGGTTTAGAATCCAGGGTCAAGTTGTGAAGAAGGAATTAAGAGTTGGTTTACTGTTTAGCTGTGAAAGAAGAGACTGGGCGATTCTTAGGAGGAACAGAAGAGTCAACGTTTTTTGTTTTGTTTTGTCGCTCTTGGTGTTGTTTCAAATGTGAAGGGACCCTTTCAAAGGTAATGTCTAAAGGGGTCCTTAGAGAGATGATGTCTGACCTTACAGTTTCTCGAAAGACTACCTGATTTACCTACCAAATTGCAAGGCATGGGTATCTTTGCTGCATTTCATATAATAAATCAGGGCCAAGGAAACACTGGTGTCACAAAATTATTTTTTCTTACCTCCAAATAATAAAGACAATAATAATGTACATTTCCTTTTTTTTGATTCTAGGGACAAATTCAATGAGTTTACAGGATACAGGATAACACTTGTAGATTGATCCTTGTTGTTGCCAAAACAAACAAACGAACAAACAAACAAAACCCCAGAGCTCTGTTTGCTACCTCAGAGTAGTAAAAACACTATAAAAAGGTTAAATTTATTCAGTAATTTCATTTTCCACTTTGATATCTGCCTTCTGCTAACTCCCTTATTTTCCTCTTTCAGAGCATCTTTCTGGCCGCCTCTGTGCCTGTAAAGTCTCTGCCCCATGGGGAGGCTCACCAACCCGTGTCCATGCCTGGTCACCTCCACTGCTGAAAGCCCACAGCAGCTAATCATTCATTTTAAGTCCATTCAATGATAGATGCACTATTAATGGATTGGGACGACAAATGGAGCCAAACTGCGAATCCATGTGATTTCACAACAGCTTATCGTCAGGGCGCAGTTAGTACAATTTCAACATGATATATAGAGAGCCTAATTTTTATGACATCAACATTTGTACACCATACGATTGAGTTGCAGTGACAGGAATCCTGGGGTAATGAGGTGAGCCTCCCATTTTGCGAGTTGAAACTTTTAGAGCAAATGTCTTTCTCTGCTGCCGCACAGCCCAGTAGGTTGTGAGTCGCCACCACTTCTCTAGAGGGCGTGGCCTTCTGTCTGAGACAGAGTTCCTGGGAAAACCACAAAACTTCCAGCTGGGCCTGCTCATTTGTTTCTATAGTAAATTTCCTGGCTAAAGCAGTGGCTTTCAGCTCCTGGGTTCTATGAAACACCAGCATTCCAAAAATATGTTCAAGGGCCCCTTGTATAGGAGGAAAAGAAGGTAGGGCTGCAGATTTATTCATCAATTTAAGAATGGATTACACTAATTTAAAAACATTTGAAACCCCCTGATTTGTGGTTTCATTAGAATTTGAGCAGATAATCCACTGATGATAAGTAGATGATCAGATGAGGGTAAGGAAGAATAAAGCAACTGACGCATTGTCTTGGGCGTGCAGATAACTCTAAATAATTGTCCCAAACACTTTGCGTGGTCCTCATAAAAACAATTTTTTCCTTCATTTGATGACTCTGAAGGGAACCACAAAAAAGTCAACCCGACAAATAGGGTCGATCCTGAATTCAGACAGGACTGCCTTTTATCAGCCACGAGGCTCTGGGTCACTATTTAACCGGGTTCTCCTTTTCCTAGTTTTAAAAGGGACCAATGACACTCACTTCAAAGGGGTGATGGAGGAACAGATGATACAACAGGCTTGAGCAGTGTTGCCTCAGTGTTCTCCCCCAATGACCTGGTGACATAAGTGTTCTGAGCTCCTTCTAGAAAAAAGGGCTGTGTCCAGGTGCAGTTCCTACAGACCCATGGCCCCCACATCTTTCAGGTCCTGTGCTGGGACTATGGCATTTCCCAGGATCGCCCTAAGTCATTGGTGCCTTTTCTCAGACCTCTTACTATCCCAGTCCGACTTGACTATTTACGGCACCCACGCGATGCTGCTCCCATGCTTGTTGCTGGAAAAAAGACGAGCACAGGCCCCGTGGCTGGAACACAGTCTCTCATGGGACCCAGGTACCACCCAGCCCAGTGATGTCTCCCCAGAAGGTGCTGAGAGAGTGGGGGCCATGATACTTGTTAGCCTTTTGCCCGAAGTCCAGACCGGACCCTGCGACCTTCGTTGGTGTTCGCCCTGAGCGACGTACTCGAAAACCACAGCTGTCACGATAATGTTAAAAAGCCTCCCCATCTTCAAAGAGCCTCCATTCTAAAATAGATGCAACAAGTATTTTCTTCTGGGAAAATATGTAGGGCACATGGAAACTGTTCAATCAGCAGGACTATATTAATTGACTAAAATGTAGCTGGTAGTGGGTTAGAGGCTTAAATGTAATTAAATGCCCCAACTGATATCCTTTGGATTGAAATGGTGAAATTTTTGTAAAAATATTTGAATTTATACTTACTTTTCATGTGGAATTTATAACTACTTGATAAGTCAAATGAAAACATCAATCATATATTAGGAAAACATATTTAATCTAATTATATAGATAGCAATGTCATAAATACTTTAGCAAAAATTTACACATGAATAAGAAAATTATTCTTATTATATCCATTAAAGATAGCAGTCACAAAGGACACTAACATGTCAAATTCTATAAATTTACAATAAATAGAACTCATAACAGTCTATAATTCAGAGATTAAAAAAATCAAAACATGCCTTTTCTCCCATGAGTTTAAATTTCTCCCAAATCATGATTCTTCATGAAGACACATTCTTTTGAATAAGGCATTTTGTGCAGAACATGATGTCAGCTTGGCAGTTTGTAATTATGTTATAATATGCTATTATTAAAATTAATATTTAAAATAATTATATTTACTTAAATGTTATGAATATTCATTTATATCGTTGTGTTTAGGCAGTTTGTTGTCTTCCAATGCACAGCGAATACCTACCAAGTTCCACACAAGTCCAGACAATTTCCGTACAAAGCGAAGAAGCGCTCACACCCCCTGACCTCACAGAGATTTCAGTCCAGCAGGGCAGACGGAAACAGTACCGCTGCTTATTCACTTCGAAGGCAGTATGTGTGTGAAAGAAGAATTAACATTCCATAAGCCAGAATGTCACAGGGAGTCTTAACCTGTCTGGCACTCACCTATAATGATGATTTGCAGGCTGAGGCTTGAGTGATGGATGAAGAAGTGCACTAGGGGTAAAGGAAGGACCACTGCATACAGAATAGAGATCTCGTAAGAGGAGGAGAGGAGGCAGGGATAGAGGGAAGAAGTGGGCAAGGGTCGTGTCATGGGGGCTTTAGGAAAGTAAAAGAAAAATAGGGAATAACCTGTTGAAAGAGGGCAACTATAGAAACCAACCTGAAACAGAGGATAATACAGGACGCAGATGTCTGGAAAAGAAAGTAAAAGGAATTCCTGGCAGGGAAACTGCTTGAGTCCAGGCAGGCAGCGGGGAGTCTCCAGAAATTAGCACATGGGGAGCACAGGACAAACCCCAGCAGGCTTGGGGGGTTCAGAGCCAGACGGAGGAACCATCGCTGGGCACTGGGAGGCGGCAGGTTTTGCAGTCGTCCTGAAGGAGTTTGAGTGCTATCGCAGGGCAACGGGGAGCCGCAGCGGGTCACACGTGTTTTAGGGAGGCTGCTCCGCCGGTTTGGGTTGGAGGCGGGACGGAGAGTTAGCGGTAGAGGCGGGCACAGCCCAGAGGGTAAATGATGCGGGCTTGTACTGGATCGCTGGACAGGGACGATGAATGGGCAGACAGAGATTTGAGAGCAATTATAATGTATCGATTGCCAAAACTTTGTCCCAGCTTGTATTGAAAGGAAGGATGAAGTTGTTTTAGCTTCGTTTTGCACTATTCTGGTTCCTGGGAAATGCTGACTCTACAAAAATAAGGCCTTTTTTTAAACCCTGAGCCTCTCCGTCCTCCTACAGGGCCCATTTGGAGAGTTGGAGCCGGTTGGTTCTCATTTGCTCTGACAGGTATCAGCATTTGAGTGTGCACATTCCAGGAACGGAATGCTGGAGAAGTGTTCTGGAATTGGATGAAGCCCAGCTGCTGATGCTGTGGATAACACCTGGCTTGTGTCATGGACAACTGAGTGTGGAAATTGCAACATAGATGGTGGTCAAGGAGGGGGCACTAGTTGTGGGGAGCTGCTGACATCATGGGCCTTGGGATCAGAGGTAGGAAAAAGACAGCTCAACGGTCTATGCATCCCTCTCTGGCCAGCAATGGACCCACCAGTTATAACTTCCGATTCTAGTCTGTGCTCATTCCTACTAGTAGCTACTGAATTTTGCAACCCTACCTTAAAAGAATATCTACATGATCGTGTTTCTGTTTGGTGCCAAATATCCTCAATATTCTTATTGTCTAAGGCAATGCTGTATTTATTTAGTTTTTATCTTCTTCTGAGATGAAAACTGCCAACTTTGCATGTTCCCTGAAAAGCTGCCACCACATAACTATCATGAGAACATACTGTATTTGGCATTTTTCTTTAACTAAAATTAGGGAATTATCTCTCAGGATGTTTATACAGGCAGACAGAGAGAACTCAGCTGGAAAAGATGCTACTTAAAACAGTAGAGGAAACACCTTCATGTTATCGGCTCATGATACCAGCTCTCAAGTTGCGTCCGCAGTCAGTGGCAGTGTCAGCAAACAGAGAAGGAAGCAAAGAAAAGTCAGGGAACATGTGAGAAAGGGGAGGCCAGATGCATCCCGCAGTAACCCAGGGAGGACATTTAGAAAGAAAGTGTGAAGAGGGGAGACTCATTTTATTATCTTATGTGGGATGGTAATTATTTGTTTGGATGTAACATCCTGAAGAGTAGAACCTTGGTGGGGAGGACAAGTTCTCTTCCATCTTTCAATTCCGTTAATGCCATTCATTCACAATTCAGGTGGGTCTGAACAAACAATGAATGAATGAATGAATGATCGAACGATTTAACAGGCAAACAAAGGAAGCAGACACAGAATACAAGTACTGTGAAACACTTGACTTGAAATAAAAGATTGTGGAAGCTGGCTTAGCCCTGGGGCAAATCCAAAGAAAGGTGAATTGAACTCAGAAAAAGCTATACTGAGCTAGACAGAGATCAGCACTGAGCATCCCTAGGAATTTATTTTTAGGTTATTCATATAGCCATAAAAAATGACACTTTGTTTTATCAAGTTTCTTTATTATGTATCTACTACAAGTATGGTGTGGTGGTGGTTTTTTAATTCTGGAAATCATTGTGACGAGGTTCTTCATATCTGACCAGTTAAGATAGACACAAAAATTAATACTCAGTTACCAAACCTACTCCTTCTGCCTCCCGAAATCTGACCTAGGGACTTGGTGGTAGAAGGAACCAAGCTATCCCATTAAATGTAAATGTTGGAGTCCTGTGCCTAATACTTTTTTTAACCAGCCATGCTCAATCATCTGAAAACTCCTATCTTCTCCTACTTGTCTCTGCTTATTTTTGTTTCCAATGCTGTTTGGGGGCCTGGGAAGCTTTGACCCGTCTTTGATTAATTTTCTATATTTAATATATCACTAACAGTTTAATTTCCTCAAATCATAACTCTGATTTGACATGCCCCCTACTCAGCATCCCCTGATTATTTCCCACATTGTCCCACATAACATGACATTCCCCGTGTGCTCGTGGGCTGCTGACTATAGAGAGATCCTTCAGTCTCTCCAGATACACTTTCCTCTACGTTTGAACCAAAGCCCTGCCCATGAGTCATTTGTTGCTTTTGTTCAGGCATTGTTTTGTTTTTTATTTATTTTATTTTTTATTTTAAGTTTTTTATGGCGGCACAATATTCATAACATATTTACCATTTGAGACATTTTTACGTGCACAGTGCAGTAGCATTAATTGTTTTTATGTTGTTATGCGACCATTACAACATCTATTTCAAAACCTTTTTCACCTTTCCAAACTGAGACTCTCTGATCATACTCTCTGAAAATACTTTCTGCATATTCAGTTTTTGTTGTGGTCTATAACACATGCAGGGAAGCTCACGAATTTAATGTCAAAAAGTGAGGATACTCACATAACCTCCATGAGGTAAAAATGGGCCCCCACACCCCCTTCTGGCCTTCCCTATCATTATTGCCCCCTGTTTCTGAAAAGGTAACCCGTATCCTGACTTACAACCTCATAGATTAGTTTTGACTCGATCAAAATGACCTGTCTATTCTTTCATCAGTGCCACACTGTCTTAATTATTTACAGTTTTATGGTAAGTCTTGAAGACGGGTAGCGTCAATCCTTCAGTTTTGTTTTTCGATTATCGTGTTGCCTATTCTGGGTCTTTTGCTTCTCCATTGGAACTTAGAATCAATGTGTCACTCTCCATAAAGTAACTGGCTGAGGTTGTGACTGGAACTGCACTAAATTTATAGATCAAGTTGGGAAGAACTAACACTGTCCTCTTGGCAATACTGATTCTTCCTACCCATGAACGTGCAATGTGCCTCCGTTTACTGAGTCTCTTTTCTTTTTTATTTACAACAGCTTTCTAGTTTTCCTCAAGTAGATATTGTACAGGACATACTTTGTAAGATTTACACTTACATATTTACTTTGTTAGGGTGTTAATGCAAATGATATTGTTTTTAATGTCGTTTCACTTGTTAATTTTTGGTATATAGAAAATCAGTTACCTTTTACATGTTAACTTTGTGTTTTGCAGCCTTACTATTATTGTTCATTGGTTCTAAGAGGTTTTTCTCTTTTGTCAGTTCTTTCGGACTTTCTATAGAGACGAGCATGTCACCTGTGAGCAACGGCAGTTTTGTGTGTTACTTCCCAATCTGTACCTTGGGTTTTTTGAACATGTGTGATTCCATATAACACTTAGGACAACTTTGTCTGTTTTCACCAAAATACTGCCTGAGATTTTGACTTGGGGTGGAATTGAAAATATTTTATCAAATTCATAGCTTTCTAAGCAATGAATATGGTATATTCCTCCAATTATTTTGTTTTTTAAAAAATATCTCTCGGTAATGTTTTATGCACTTCTTTTTTAGTTCTTTTTATTTTTAAACAACTTTATTGTTTTATGCATACTTCTGTGTGCTTTTCTTACAAACATTTTTGTTAGATTTATGCTTAGGCATTTGATATACTGTTCTCTTTTAAATAACATTTTTAAATGTTATATTTTAAAATTCTTATGGAAGTTTTGTAGAGAAGCTACTCTATGTGTTTTAACTTATTGTAAAATTCTAATTCATTAGTAGATTTTCTGGTACACAATCATAGTACATGTGAATATGGTTCATTTTGTTTCTTTATTTCTGAGTCTTAGGCATTTTACATCTTTAGCTTGATTTTATTTTCACTAGCTAAGGCCTGACAATGTGTAAAAAGTGATCCCTTTGAAGTTCAGTGGGACCTAGAAATGTTTTAAGATCTTCCACTATGATTGTAGATATGCCAGTTTCTCCCATAAATTTCATATGTTTTCTTCAAGTAATTTGAGACTTCACACATTTAGATTTACTGTATGTTTGCAGCAAATTGAAATTCTTTTTTAATGCAATACGCTATTTAATCTTCAACAAGGCCTTTTGCATTTAGGTTTGCTCAGGCAGGAGGCCAAGTGCAGTGCCAACTCTAGGTCACCTCGAGAGAGGCTGTCCACCCAGTCTGCTACCTGGTACCCCTTTGGGGTTACGCCCTAAAGATTCTTCCTCCAATACTGACTTTTCTATTTTGGATTCTTGTTTGTTTTTATCATTTTATTTCTTTTTGCTCTTTTCCCCTTTGTCTCTCTTCTTTTAAAATTTTGCTTCTTGTTCTCCTCACCTTTTATCTGCTCTCCTTATACATTAATGCCTGGGGCTTCTGAAGGTCTCTGTATGACACTGTGCTAGAGCTCTTGCTCACGTCGTCTGATTGGGTGCAGTATGGAGCGGGAGCACATTAAAGCAAACAGGCAGGGAGCTGAATATCAAGATGCAAATGCCCTAAATGTCAAGAGGAGGCGTGATTTTATTATTTTATTTTATTTTATTATTTTTTAATTTGTTTTGTTTTGAGGAATTGACATCCGTAGCTTTTTGCCATCATTTAAATCAATTTCTCCCAGAAGACCTATCTTTGCTGGTTTGTTTTCAGCAAAATGCCAAGAAGCCCTTGCTCTGCCAGAGCTAGGGTAGGGACAATGGGGTTGCCGACTCATGCAGGGCACCCTGCAAAAGGCCTGCACACATGGTCTTCGGTGTCGCCCTGCTGTGCCTGCCATCGTGAGGCTCAGAGCCCCTCAGGAATTTCTCCAGCAGATATATCCCTCCTGACACACTGTAGGCTGTGGTTATTCTGCCTATTATATATGCCAATGCTCTGACAGTTTTTAGTCTTTGAAACTTTTATTGTAATTGCTTACACATCGGTGGCCTCTGTGGCATCCTCCTTTTCCTGAGCTCATATTGTTTATTCTGTAGTTTATTTTGGTGTATTTTCCCCTCGTGGGTCCTCAGGAAGAAAGGGGGAAATGTGTATGCTCTGGCTTTCTTCTTGAACCTGGAGTCTTATGAAATTTTCTGGCACTGGAGATGTAAATTTCATCCCTATTACAGTTGTATGAAGCGAAACTCTTTGCACCCATGCCCAATCCTTATTTTAGTATTCTCATGCTGAGTGTGTACCCCCCTCCCTCACTCAGGGCCTTCATTCCCACCTTGGTATTTCACACGAAGAATGGTGACCCTCAATACACGCATGCAATTCTATTTCCATCGAAGTGTATGTGGTTGAGCCTCTGGTTAATTGTTTCACCATGTTGTCAAATAAATCCTTCATGGGGTTCAACGGGTCTTCAGGAGCGTGTTCTGGGAAGTGTGGCAGAGTGGCTTCAAAGAGCTCGTCAAGCACCATGCTCCAAAACTATGCATGTTGATAAATAAATAACAAAACTAAATAAATAAATCTGAGTAGGATAAGACTGGGAAACAAATCTTTTTTTTTTTTAAGATTTTATTTATTTATTTTTAGAGAGAGGGTAAAGGAAGGAGAGAGGGAGAGAAATATCAATGTGTGGTTGCCTCTCACATGCCCCCCGCCCCCCCACACCGGGGACCTGGCCTGCAACCCAGGCATGTGCCCTGACTGGGAATCGAACCAGCGACCCTTTGGTTCACAGGCCAGCACTCGATGTACTGAGCGACGCCACCAGGGCTGGGAAACAAATCTTGATCCTGCCATTTTGAGGGGCAAATAACCCTAAGAGATTCTATTTCCCCATCTCTGTTCAAAAGTGAGGATGCCAAGCCTTTTTAATCCAAGTGAAAGTTATATAGAAATGACGAGGAAAAATATCTTTAACACTCAGAGGCATCCTGGCACTTCAGATTTTTTCCCTCGTGCCTACAGTCTTGCCCAACTTGGGTTGAAAGACTTGGTGGCAAATCCTGTTGTCAATGCTTTTCCTATACTTTCTTCATTTAATCCTCACACATATGATTTCTAGCTTGGAAACAAAAAGACCAGGTACAGGAACATGAAGTAACTTAGCTATGAGCAAGTAGGAATTTCACCACAGAACCCTCTTCCAGCCCTGTTCTTTCTAGCCACTACACCATGTGGCCTCCAACCGCACCCCCCGGCCCCCACCACCCTGAGTCCTGGAAAGGGCCAGGTTTGGTGATAGGAACTTGTTCTTAATTTTAATAGACAAATAGCAATGAAAACTAAGGTATTCATATGCGATCGTTGGCAAAGGACTTCACCAGGACATCTTAGACTATTTTGTTGTTATTGCTGCTATATTTGTCACAATAAAAGTGAAAAGGAGTGAAACAAAACATGGGGAATATGGCCTAGACCAGCACTACCCAGGGCAGGTGGGGTCCGCGGCCCTGCTGCAGTGTCAGCGTGTCAGCAACATTGTCAGCATCACCTGAGAGCTTGTTAAAAATGTAAATCCTCAGGCTCCTCCCCAGAACTGCTGCACCCGCAAATCGAATCAGCGGGGATGGAGGCCAGAAATAAGGTGTTTCACAAGCTCTCTGGGTGATCCTGATGCTCTATGTGTGGTGTTTGGGGAGATGGCTTCAAAGTTTGCAGGTACTCCCAGGTCAATTGTAAGAATTTTCCCTTCGTCTTATGAAATAGAGATGATTTGATCTATTTTACAATGGAATAAATGACGGTACAGAGATGAACCTAAGGTAAAAAGTCCTTTTCATTTACCCCTATCCAGAATTCCTTCACCTGTACCTTTCCAGTTATGTGGAATTCTCCTTCTCCTGTTCTAATGTCCTCTCACTGTTATAAGATTTTTGTTTGTTTGTTTATTTTCTGGAAGGGAGAGTATATCAAGCAACTGGATGAGACAGTAGGATCAAATAGTTGGGGGAGGGTGGGTATAGTGCTTTATGAACATTGCTTAGATGGAGCACAACAGATCTTCGTGCCCTGAGAGCACCTGTCAGGCACTTGCCCACATCCCTCCTGATTCCAAAAGCAACTATTTTTATGTACTACTTGAGAAACTTGGGCTTTCGGGTTAACCAGACTTCTACTAGAATAATTAAAGAAAAATACGTGTTTTAGGAATTTCCCCTCTGTGTCAGCTCCTTTGAGATGCCTAAATATGGGCAGGGTCCAGTTGAGCAGCTATGTGTTGCTGAATTGCAAATAATTTGTCTGAAGACCAGCACATTTTCCACTTTGGCCTACTTGCGAAAGCTGCAACTCCTCAAAAAGAGAGGAAGAAAAAAGCTTGCTAGAAAAATGAGCTAATCCCACGGTTGCTTTAAAAAGGAAGAGGAGTGAATGCTTAGGATTCAAACAATGCTACTGAGGGGCTTTGCGTTCCCTGCAGAGAACTGGGCCAGGGGGAGGTATAGGTAGAGGGTCAGCCCATAATCATAATCACGGCTGTCAGCAGAGGTCATTGGACTCAGTTATACGTTCCCAAATCATGCCTTAAGCAGCTATATCCTCGTGTCACGGTAATAGTCAAAGCAAACATATTGAGGGTTTGGTGCAGGCCGCATGCTCCGAGCTCGGTGGGCAATACCACAGTTGCATGGAAAAGGTAATATTATTCCTTCACTTTACAGGTGAGGGGACTGAAGCCACAGAGGTTGGCAACTTAAGGGCATACAGTTGGTAAAGGTTGACCAAGCCTTTTGTGCGCTTTGGTCTGATTCTAGATCCCGTATAAACTAATGCCCTGCATGAGTTTGCGAATACCAGTGGTGAGTTTGGACGGCAGAGAGCCTGGGGGTAGTTTCTGATCCTCACGATATCATTCCAGTAAACCATTGCTTCCCAGACTTAATGGTGCTGATGAACCGTTTGGGGATCCTTAATTGCGGTTTCTGTTCAGTGGGCCTGGGGTGGGGCCTAAAAATCTGCTTCTTAACCTCCCTGGTGATGCTAATGTTGCTGATAGAGACCCGCGTTGTGACAAAGCAGCAAAGCTCTCAGTAACAATAAATTCAGTTGAATCGAGCTGCAGTCCAGCAGGTCGCGTCTACGTCTACTTGCTTTGATTGGCTGGACACTTCCAGATGCTGCGTATTTACCCTTCAGGGGTCAGCTCAATTAATAAGCTGCATAAGCTGTTTCATCAATTTGCCTGCAGTGGGTGGAATTACAAGAAGGAATCTCTTTGTCTCTCCATGCTTTCTTTCATGTTCTGGAACAGGCTGTGAAATAGGTAATTTATGTCAGCAGTTACAGATTACACGTTTGTTTAGCTAACTGAGTGCAATAATAAGGCCTTGCAGGGGGCCAAACAGGTTACCAGGTCTGTGGGATGCTGAAAATCTCTGCCCAAATGTAGCAGTAGGTTTTGGTGGTCTGCTTATGCAACCCCAGGTAGAAAAGCAATTCATCCTCGTGATTCTAAACGTGAATCTGACCAGTGACCTATTGCTGTCCTCTTCAAAGGCTTTCTCGTTCTTTCCGACTTTATTTCTGGGCACACAGGAGAGAGCGGAACTGAGTAATTAATTCAATAAGCTACACATGTCGGAGAGGCTGTGGCACCCCTGATTACCTCCTTCGCCCTGTGTGGGGCTGAGGAGGGAGACACTCTCTTCTCCTGGGCTGTCTTGGCTGCTGCTGCTCTGAATCCATTCTGTGGTAAGCCCTAACAGCATGTATTTTGTACTGATAAGGAGGAGGAAAATGAAACTATGGAGCGTTAGCTGATCCCTGGGACATTATCTCTCTCCAGCAAAGCTCTGTGCGTGACACCACTGGGTGGACAGCACCTACAATGCCCTTACTCTCTACCACAGCAGGACAAAACAATAGTAAGGCTTATCTTTAGAGTGGAGACAAGAGACGGGGCACTTTGGGCTTCTCTGTGGGCTTATAAAATTTGGGGAGGTTATCTTTATGAAGAAGAATACAAGATGAGGTGCAGACCCTTTGCTGGGCCAGTGCGAGGGAGGGACTCTGAAGATTAAACACCATTAACTCTACAGTCAGTCCATCTCCGCTTTATTACTGCCCTTTGATTTATCTTGAGCGTCAAGGTCTTATTTCTTCATTACCCTTCTGCCGCTCACTGTGTCAGCTGAATAGACTTTCTTTGCTCGTCCTGTCACTTCGTAAGTCCTTGTCTGCCCTGGTGGCTTCTCAGGCCATCATCATCCGTATCACCCAGAATGACTTTCTGAAGTTTCCTGTGACTCCAGGCTTCCTTCGCTCTTTTCATGCACTTATTCTGTTAACAATTTTCTTTCTGCTTTCTTCCCCCCTCCTCCTCCCAATGTCCTTCACAAGCCTTGAATTCAAGGGAAAACTATTTTATTTACATCTAAATATGGATTTAGTGGAGCAATATTTACTTTAGTAGTTCCAGTTGTTTCCCAGTATCATCTTGCATCCAGCCAGGTGTTTCCCTTTGTCTTCTGCTGGTTCTTTTTCCCCCAATTAGCTAACTGGCATGTGGTTCACAGTATGTGAAAGGTACTATATCAAGCACTTGATGTGAAACGTCTCATGTAATCATCCTATCAGATTCAAATAACTTACTCATGCTGATCATCTTATACATGTTCCTTTGTGGACCTAAATGAGAGTTTCTTGGTATATATCCAGGAGTAGAATTGTGTCCTAGAGTTTGAGAACCCTCAGTTCCACTGAACATGCCAGGTGCTCTTCCCCTGAGGACAGTGATGCCAGTGTTTGTCCCCTAGGGGTGTGAGAGGTATCACGTTGCCTCACAGCCCCCATAGCATTTGATGTCATTTCATTTGTCGAATTTTTGTCAGTCTATAAGGATATAAATTGGTCTCTCTCCTGCTAAATGTTATTCTACCACTTTTACTTTTTAATTCCTTTTACATTCTTATTGGAATATAAGAAACATACACAAAAATATGTAAATGTAGAGCTAAATTTTTAGAAACAACCTGTGTAATTAACCCAGATCCCATTACTGTTTTATTTTGCATTTCTCTGACGATTGCTAACATTAAATTTGCTTATACCGAGTAGCCATTTGGATGCTCATTTCATATCTTTTTCCTACTGTTCTGTTAAATTCCTTTTTTTCTCCATCATTCTGCTGTGTGAGGGTTTCTTTTACGTTCCAGAAGTCAGTCACTTGTTTTACACGTTACAAATGTGTCCTGCTGACCCGCCTTGGGTCTTTCGGTGTTTTTTAATATGTATTAGGGCTGCAATAGATGGAAAATGGGAGACATTTGTGTTTCAAAAACAGCGTGTGCCAGTAAAAAGCTAGGGGCCTGGTCTTTAAAGCAAAAAAACTTGTCCACCCCATAATATTCAAAGCAGTGCAGATGCTAGGTAGCCGACAGAGATCGTATAGGGGTTTATTTGGTCATAAAAGTGAAAAAGAGCATCTCTGTGGATTTTTCTAGAAAATCTACGGAGAAAAAAGCATATTCACATACAAACACAAACTTTAGCTGATCTAATTTAACAACTGTTGGTGTTGCCGTTCCTTTTCATGAAATAAAGTCGTCTACTTGGCAAATATAATTGCTCTACTTTGATCCTCGTTCTTTGTCCATCTTGACTCAAGGGTCTCTGATTGACAGCTTGATGGCTGCTAAATGGGTTTTGTCAGAATCAAATTCAAGTGAGTCCACTAAATTAATTGAAAGGGCTGTGTATTTTAGACCGCCTGTTCCTCAGCTGTCTTAGCTCTACTAGCGTGTCAGAGAGCCTACTGGGTTTAATTTACCTTGTTTCTTGAAACCAAACAATCAATCAAATTTCTAGAATATAAAAAGGGAAATACAGTATTTAATTGGAAGCTGAGCCAAGGCAAACCTCTTGGATTCCAATGTAACTTTTGCTTTGATTCTTACAATAAGCTGCCATCCAACAAAAAGCAGCACATCTCAGGAACTGAACAGCTGAAAATTGCCACCATGACCTCTGTCTGAGGAGAGAGAAGTGCCTTCCCCAGGCTCTCACAAGTCGTGTTTGCACAGTAAGTGAATACCCCTCATGCACACTTGGGAGGCAGACCGTTCATAGGCACTGGCTGCACCAGGAGCCAGCAAGTGCCGGAGTTTCTGGGAAGTAAAAACAGTTTCTGTTATCAAGGTATGTGGAGGCTCCCATTTCTTCAAGACACACCCATACTGATGGGCACACCTGCCTTCAAGAGTCCTCCAAGAAGTAAAGGGCACTGAGATAGTTAGAGAGCCTACACGCGAAAGAATAGAATTTCAAGGGAGGCTGGTTGCCACAACTGATTTTCCTAATTTCCTGATGTTGAACGAAGGCAGTAATGTCCCAAATGATTCTGTTCAAGAAAGTAAATAGGCGATTTTTCCCTTCCCGCAGACAACTTAATTCCATAGAGGAAGAATTAATCTCTCAAGGGAAATAGCAGATGGAGTATTACTGGCAAAAATAAGTGTTTGTTAAATAAATAAAGGGACTATTTCTTTCAATAAAGCTTAAATGCACAAGTCCAAGCAGAGCCTCGAATAACATCATATCATTCAACGTCATTTGTTTATAACATTGATGAGATTCCATAGGAACTTAACTCTCATTTATATCAATTAGCCTATGATAAAATTGATTCCATGATATGTCGTTTCACTAAAAGTCAATGAGCATGTCCGCAGGATTAAGTGGGCACTTACTATAATAGATTCAGAAAATATGCTCCACTGAGAGGCATGTTGACAAGGCTGAAACCAAAAGGCTGCTTCTGTCTGCTGTCTTCCCTTGCACATCTCTCATTACTTGCTATGACTTTTGACAAGCTCTACCGCTAAAATGTGAATGCAAGAATTTGCATGTGATGATAACTACTGGATAAACTGAGGGTTACCTTGCTTTCCGAATTTGGAATGTGGAGCCTGGTACTGTGATCATCTTTGTATTTTTGTTATCACTTTGAATTCTTCAAATGGGAAATTGTTGAAGTAACTGTAGAACCGGTGTAACATGCATGGTACCCCAGAACCTATACTCATTCCACCGAGAGAACCCTGCTATCGCCTACTGAAGAGCTTCCACTCCTAATTCCAGGTAGAATTGCCCAGGAATCAAGAGACCCTCTAGCTAAAAAGGGTTAGAATAAGAAATGAAGGAGGACTTTCATTCCTTTTTAATGTTTTTTACTGTGCTAAGATGTGTATATAACATAACAAAATGGTAACCATTTTGACATGTATACTTCAGTGACGTCAATTACATTCTCAGTGTTGTGCAATCATCACCACTATCTATTTCTAAAACTTTCTTAT
>PVJD01011831.1:0-43592 GCA_004026545.1 Mormoops blainvillei | reverse complement strand
TGCAGGAGGCATTAGGGGGCTCAGAAGGTGACCCCCAGAGAGAACCAGGGAGAAGCAGGAGCTAAGCTCGTGGCTGGTGACAGAAAGGGAGTGTCTGTGTCTCCTGCTGCCTCCAGGGCCTGACTCTGTACACCCCCCACCCATAGGCACACACAGCACCTGACCCCACCCCCTCCCTTCCTCCGTCCCTGCCCCCACCCGGCCCGCCTGGGCCAACCCTGGGGTCTCATGCCAGGCCTTCCTGTCCCCCACCACACCCACCCAAGGTGCTTCCCTGCTCCCCTGATTACCTCTGATGGAGAGGCCATTTAATTAAGCGTTTTACGAGTTATCAGCCTCCAGTGATGGTTCATCAGCCTCGCTCCCTCCTGCCTGCCTTCCTGAGCCCCCACCCCCATCCTCACCCATGTGCGGGTCAGCATGTGCTAACTGGCATGAGCGCTGTGCAGCCCTTCCCCATCCAGCCTGGGGGACCCTTGGCCCCATGGTCCAGGTCCGGGGAACCGGAGAGTCACTGACCTGCCCAGTATCTCCCTGCATCCTCGTCTTCCCCACCCAGGACCCAGCGAGGACCAGGCTGCGAGAGCCTAAAGCTCTCGTCTGCCTGCCTCTCTCCACTCCACCCTGGGCTGGGCTTTCTGCACAAGCCTCTTCCCCTCTCTGGGCTTCGGCTTGCACCCCCGTGGAGTGGGCCTCACAGGGCTGGCTGATGCGAGGGGCCAGAGGGCTCCCCAAACTCTCCAGGGCAGGCGGTGGCCAACAGTGACACCAGCCACCACCTGGGTGGCACTCACAGAGGCCGGGCATTGTGCCAAGCACTCCACGTGGACTAATGAACCCATGGAATTCGAATGAGTCCAATTTCCCAAAAGAATCCCCATGCAGCCCCTAGAACGGTGCCCGGCCCATTGCAAGATTATCCCAGCGGTTGCTGCTGCTGCCACAGGCCAGTGAGGCAGGCGCCGTTAGTATCCCGTCTTATAAGTGAGAAAACGAGGCACAGGGGCGTGATGTAACCAGCCCAGCTCACGCAGCTGGTACCTGGCAGACCTGGGATTTGAACCCAGGCAGGTTTGCCCAGACTCCTTGCTCTTACTCATTTCCTGCCTAGGACAAGTAACCCAATCCAGGAATAGGGCAAGAGGGAGGCCAGCCCAGTATGGATGCTGGAAGATTCCTTCCCCCACCACCGGACGGTCACTGGTGCCCAAAGGCCCACCATTAGCCCAGCATTCCTTTGGGCTGAGCCTCGCTCTGCCCCTGACTCCGCATCACAGTGCCCAGGAGGGGCCCCCGGGCAAGGTGCCCCAAGGGAGGGGCCGGAAGAGATGCTGAGGCTTCTGAGTTCCTCTCAGATTCAACTTGCCCTTCTTCCTGTGAATGCCACCTCCCTCCCTCGCTCTCCCCACGCCACCCCTCAACCCCCGGTCTTCGCTCTCTGCCTTTCTCCAGCTCTTGGTGACCCTCCAGGATTACTCGCAACCCCCACTTCCCCAGGCCCCTAGGTGGGGAGCTGATATCTGAATCCATCATCTAGCAGAATTCAAATCACAGAGCTCAAGAAAGAAGGGGGCCAGCAGGTTAAAGTGGAGAGACCTCAAACCTCCGACTGTCACCCCAGTGAACTCCCAGATGGATTAAAGATCTGAACTTATAACACTAAAACAGCATTTAAAAATATAGGAGAAATGTTTATCCAACATAAACATTTATGGGGGGGGGAAAGCAGGGCCAAAACCCCAGAAGATTAGAAGAAGGCTGGCACTGCTGACTACATAAAAATGTCAGACTTCCTAGAGATAAACAGTAATTATGACTGGGAGCAAATATGTATCATGTCTGTGACAAAGATCAATAACCTTAATATATAAAGAGCTCCCATCACTCAATAAGAAAAGACAGGGCCCTGGATGAAGGAGGAGGCAGAACCTGGAGGAGCAAAGGGAGGGGGCTGCGCGGGGGTTGCGGGCCAGGCTCGAGTGGACATTCTAGGGCTCTCGTCTGCTGGGAGCTAATCGAGGCCTTGCCGAAATGTTTCCTCCTGCACCTTCCGCGGCCGCTGGTAGATTTCCAGTAAGATGCCTGGATGGCGGAGGCACCACCACGGCTCCACAGTGGTGGGCAGTGGTGCGGTCACAGGGTCCCCACCTGGCCACCTTCTCCCTGTCGTTGCACACCTGGATGGGGCCCCAGGGGAAGGGTCTCCCCACCTAAAAGCTTCCCTCCCAGACCCCTCTCCTGCCCCTGCTTTCGTTTGTTCAGTTCAGGGTGCGGTTCAGAGCTTGGCGGACCCCAGCATGTGAATCCTGCCCCGGCTCCCCAGTCCCAAAACACGCACACACGCACGCTTGTGACTTGTGTCCTTTGCACCAAGTGACCACCCTTTCTGAGCCTCAGTTTCCTCATCCACTCCCAGGGTGGGGGTGAGGTGTCAGGCTGGGCCCAAGGAGGTGCGCAGTCAGTGGGCCCTCTGGTCATGGAGTCCACACTGGGGTGTGCGGCTTCCTGCGGCCGGTGTCTGTGCGCTGCCGGGGACACAGTAGAGGTTGGGGCAGAGGGGGTCCTGTCCTCATGAATCCCAGGTCGAAGGAAAAGACATTACAAAAATGACAGCTTACATCACCACCCAGCTGCGCCTGCACATGCAGGGGAGTGGGCACGCACCTGGACCCCACCCCGGGACCCTCCTGTCCCCCACGTGGAGCCCAGACCCTAGCACACAGCCCTCTGGTGGGCACCCCCACCAGCCACACGCCTCCCACCTTCACTGCCATCTCCTCTTGCTCGTGCCAGGCTGCTCGCAACCTCACTGGGGAAGGTTCCCACGTGTCCACGCCCGGGAAGCTGAGGTGGGACAGGTGCCATGCGTGTGCAAGGTCACCCCGCTGATGGAACGTGTCATCCCAACGCCACATGTTTATTTTCATGTATATTACAATATCAATGGGGGTGGCCGCTCGTGGGGACACAGGGTTTCTCGCTGGGGTGGAGAAAACGCCCCGGAATAGGATGGTTGGGATGGCCGCACAGCTCTGCAGACATACCAAAAACCACTTTAACACGGGGAGTCACATCTCCAAAAGCCTCAAAACCTTGCCTCAAGCCACAACCCCCCGGATACCTGGGACCTCAGTTCTGTGGTTTAAATGTATGTTATTCTTTAGAATGCAATCACGTTAGGTATTCAAAATTTAAAACACTGAATTTACAGGTAAATAGTAAGTACGCAACAGTAGTCGCAATAATGGGAATGCGCTGTGCCATGGGACCGTTGTGGGGCCAGGCCCAGGAGCACTGACCCCAAGGGCAGGGCAGTTTGGGGGTTGTTCTGGCCCTCACAGTACATGGAACTGAACGCTGCACCTGCCCACGCCTCCCTTGACTCAGGACAGTGACCAGGTTCCAGGGTGTCCCCAACACGAAAAGCCCATGTGTCCGGGGGACCCATTACGGCAACCGCATGTCCCGTGGCTTCTTGCTCCTTAACCTCATTCACTCGGAAACGTCCTGACCCACCCTTGGACCCAACACCTGTGAGCCGACTAAGGCATGCCAGGACAGGGAGATGCAGACGGTCATCCATCTGGGGAGGGCCTGCTGCTCTGGCCCCCCAGTCTGGGACGCTCAGGAGGAGAGCAGGCCACCTCGATGGGTGACAGGGCCTCTCACCTAACCAATGCTCTCCTGTGAGTCTGCCGAAGCCGTCCCGGTACGCCTCCCAGCCTCGGAAGAAGTTCACGGAGCCGTCCTCCCGCCGCTGAAACACCTGCAGGGGGAGGTGAGGATGGAGAGCGGGCGCCAACCCCCAGGCCCCCAGCCCCCATGTTGGTCCCTCTTCTCTCACCTACTTGCTGCAGAGGGCGGGGACTGAGCCTCCCACTGCCCTCTACAGCCCCCGGCAAGGGGCCTGGAGCCCAAGGCTTGAATGACCCCAAGCCCCCCATACGTTCCCTCAGGAAGGAAGCATGGTCCCTGGGGTGGCGTGGAGGAGACCCAGCTTCCAGGCCTATCTCTGCTGCCTCTCCGTTGGACCCTGGACTGGTCCTGTCCCCACTTGGGCCTCAGTTTCCCCACTAGTCAATAAGAGGGATGGAAAAGGGTCCCGATATCTTTCCCAGGTCAAAACAAAACCAAACAAAACCCATTCTCAAGATTATGCAAACCGAGAACACGCACTCACCCAGAGTTGGCCTCCAGTGCTCTGCCAGTCACCCCGCCGCCCCCCCCACACCCATAAAACAGCCCGGGCAGGGGATCAGGGATGGGCGGAAGGGGGTGGGGTGTGGTTTGGGAAACCAGAGCCCACCCCTCCGAGGGAGGACGGGAGTCGGCAGCAGGCTGGGTGTGACTTGGGTGCTGATGGACAGCCCAGAGGCCCCTGTTCCTTGTTTAATAACCTTCCTGGCTGGGAAGTCAGGGAGTCCCTTTGGTTAAATTGCTTTGAAATAAGTACCACGCTGGTCCAGGCCGGAACTGCACGAGTTTGTACGAGATCCGCTGACAATCCCATTCCCCTCGTCCCCACTTCACAGCTTTCTGTTTAACAAGCCTTTTCCTCCTCCTTTGCGGGGGCAGCACCTCGGCCCCCGACTCCTCCATCTGGGCAGCCCGAGGTATTGGGTTTGGCGGCCGTGCCAGCGACCTGCCAGGTTCATTACTAAGCAGCCTGATTTCAGCCAGCAGGGTCTGCCTGCAGGTGCTAGAAAATGCTCTGACATCAGGCCGCGGGAGGAAAAGTGTCACCTCTTTTTCTTGCTCCACGATCTGAAAGCCGGCCCAGCCCTGAAATGTGGATGTTGTCAGAAGGGGCCTGCTCGGCAGAAGGAAATTCGATCGGGCTCAGAAGATCTGAGGGGTGTGCAGAGTGTATTGACGGCTGCAGATTGTGACCCTAAGCACGCCCGTCCGCCCTCTGAAAGGCCTAATCCCGGCAGGCGTTCGGGTGCTCCCTGGAGGAGGAGAAGGCAGCCTGTTTGGGGAGGGGGGACAGGCGCCTGGGGTGGATGGGGGTGCTGGATGGGGGGACGGACATCGCACGCGGACCTGGGTTCCAGAGTGCCAGGGAGTTACCCCTCCTCTGAGCCTCAGTTTCCTCATCTGTGGATGGGGACCCTAACAGCATCCCAGCCACCTCCCGAGAGAGGCTCAGGGCCTGGCACAGTGGTCCTCAGCTAATGTCAGCTGGAGATAGCATGCGGCCGCAGGCCTGCACATGGCGGGGGTCTTCCCCGCTTCACTCCCCTTCAGCCCCTGCTCTTCCTGCCGGACATGGGCCCTGTACCCTCTTCTCCCTGAGCCATCCCAGGGGGCCTGCCGCAGGCCCCTTTCATTCACTCAAATATCCCGCTGAGCACCTCTGTGCCAGGTGCCAGCTGGGGAAACTGAGTCAGGGCCTGCCCCTCAGAGCCTTAGGGCGGAGGAACAGGAGAGAGGCTCAGGGGACCGCCCCGCCACCCAGTCGGGAACCAAGACTGGTCTGAGGGGTGAGGAGGGCAGGGTTCCAGGATGGCCCTAGAGGAGGGGCAGGGTGCTGGCCCTGTGTGTACCCACTGTGTGGCCCGGGTAAGACATTTGTCCCCTCTGGGCCTCACTGCCTCATCCACTGAGGAGCCTGCCTCCCGAGACCTCAGTGAGGAGTAAATGGCACAGTAGCTGGTAGCATTATTGCCACCGTTACAGTTTTTCCTGTTACTGCAATCAGGAAGGAGGAAGTGGGGATGCCAGGCTTCAGGCACAAGCAGGGCATGAAGCCCTGACAATCTGCCCGTCAGGACAGACGGGCAGGGCGGCCAAGACCAGCTGGTGTTGAACGCGGACCGCAGCAGCTGCTCCGAGCTGAATCCTCCTTAGCCCGACCCCGGAGCCAAGGTCCTGTGTCCCCTGGCCCCGCTCCTCGTTATTGTACGTGGGGGCTCGGACACTGGCCAGAGGCAGGCAGCCGTACGCAGCAGGGGCAGCAGTCATGCCCTCGGCCTGACGCCAGGCTGGACACCTGAAGGCCATCGTCCTACCACCCACATTCACAGTCACGTTTGCCAGTGTTTACCACCGACCAGGGCGTCCGCCGCCTGGGCCGTGCCCCCTTGTCTCCTGGCCAGGCCTCTCCCGCCAGGAGCCAACCTCAAAGCCGCAGTCCTCAGCCCCCTCTTCCTTCTGCCCTCCTGGGTCAGGTGCCCATCACAGGTGTGCCCCTCCCGCAGGGCCTGGCACATGATCAGTGGGTGTGAGCACGTGCCTGGGGGCCACCTGGACCCCCAGCCTCTCTCCTCCATGAGGGACAGCCCACGGCAGTGCTGCCGATGTCCCCAGCAAAGTGGTCATAGTTGACGGCACCTCAGAAGCCACAGCGGTTGTTTGCCGACAGGGGCCCTTTAGCCTGAGAGGTAACGAACTGCCACCGCCCATCCTCGAGGGGCCGAGGCTCATCTGTGACGTGGCTTTGCAGAAGTGGCTCTAGACTCATCGACCCCGCGCACTTTACACAGTGACACACACTCACAGGTGTTTCCATCTGACACAGAAGCTGCCTGGAATGATGCCTGCCCTTCCCAGGAGGGACGGGCTATAATATTTTCCGTCCTGTTTTATTTATTCCACTCTCTTTGACTTAAAAACTAATGCCAGTCACAGCCCATTAAACTGATTTCACCACCTGCCAACACATCATGACCTATTGCCAACCGTTGCCACAGGCTGTCCCTATGCCTCGACTCAAACACAGAGTGACCAACGGTGCCCAGTACAGGCTAGGACCTCACCCTAGCCTGTACTCCAGCCTCACCCTGGTGCCGGTTATAGCGCAACGTGCTGGCAAGTTCCCAGTGTGACAGGTGGGCCCCTGGTTGTCCGCTGGTCCTCCCAGGTTCTCAGATGTGCGGGGCGGTTTTCTCTGACTCAGGGTGAACTGCAGCTGTGGCTTCAGGCTCCTGGAAGCCAGCTGGACTTCAGGGACACCAGACGGCAGGATGGCACCGTGCCGAAGGCCTCTAGGACAGAGCAGGGGTCAGCCGGAAAGGTAGAACGGAGAGGAGAGTGGGTAAAGAACCGGTATCCACTCCCCGCCTCTGCTCGCCTCCAGGACATGAGTCCCACTTAAGGAAGCAAGAGAGAGGAAAGGTAGGGAAACAAAATAATGACATTAATGTGGAGGCTAAGACATCCATCGGTCCAGCCCCTGGGGCATCTCCATGGTGTTCCGGCTGTGAAGCGATTGATGAGAAACGCTGGCGGCTGCCACAGCCTCTTGGGCAGGTGCCATGAGCGGGAAGACAGACAGAGCCTGTTTTCTTGGTGCAGATTTCTAAAGCCAGCCGCCAGTGCTTCTCCCCGGTGCCACCGAGGGGGCTCAGACAAGGGATCCGGCCCACATGCTCCCACAGATGGTGGTCCGGTTTCAAAGGAAGGAGGACCGCAGGCGAGCGGGAGAGTGGCTGGCTGTCCCGTTTGTCAGACAGGCTCCAGGGATCCGCTTCACGCTCCGTAGGTCCAGTTCCCATCAGGGTCCCTTCTTCAGACAGGCCCCCCCACCCTGTCTGACCCGCTCTTGGTTTGCCTCTGCCAGGAGCACCAAGTCCTCTTCGTCCTGAGCGCCAGGGCCTGGCTCCGTGGTCACCCCAGCTGGGCGGCACCCTCACAAGAGCTGCCACCCTCCTTGCCACAGTCCGGAGGAAGGGCTCCGTGCTCCCCTCATCATCAGGCAGGTGAGAAGGCGAAGGTTTGGAGAGGTGGGGCGGCCTCGGCGGAGCAGGGGCGCCTCAAGGCTGGGCGCTGAGAGGCCCCCAGAGGCTCGAGAGGGGGCTGGCGGCGCACAAAGCCTGGGGGGCCGTGGCTGAGAGGACTGAACAGTGCCCCCCACACATGTGAGCCCGCCCGGCCCTCGTCATAGCTGAACAGGCCAGCCCAGCTCCACATCTAACCACACGGAGGCCGCTCCCGAGGGCCCTGGGCCGGCACCCGGGAGACCCAGTCTCTATTGGGACCCGAGCCAACGGGCTGCGTGACCATCAAGGTCTCGGCTTGTGTCTCCTGCTAAATGACCAGGCGGCTTCCCCAGGCCCTGCGTGGTGTCCCTGGGCTCACAGGGGCGACTCTGGCCCTCGGCCAGCTCACAGCCCTGGAGACATGGATGCACAAGTCAGCAGTCACAGGGCAGAGATACCTGGGGCCCCTGGGTGGCGGGTTGCCAACCTGGCAAGTTCCTTTGATCTTTGTGCCTTAATTTGCTCATCTGTAAAATGGGGATCATAACAGCCCCCGCCCACAAGGCCTTGGTGATGCTTAAATGTGCCGGTGGCTACACAGAATCCCACAGTGGTAACGACTGCAGTTAGAGCCACCGGGAGCTCGGAGGAGGATGAGCCAGCCGCTGGGGTTGGGAGTGCGGTCCGGGAGGGCTTCCCAGAGGAGGAGGCACTCAGCTAAAACGGCTGATTGAGCAGGGTCTTGGCAGGTAGTCAGTTGCGGAGGCCCTAGGGATGGGGACTGGGTGCGTCCAGATCCTAAAGCCGGGGAGAGGGTGTCCCTGCCACTGTGGAAGGGGCCTCGGGAGGCAGCATCTGGGATTTTCCTAGACTCTCATGAAACTCCTGTGGAAACCAATTACTGGCAGGATTGTGTTGGTGGCGGCCACCAGCCTGTGATTCTGGGGGAAGGGGGAGATCACAGCAGAGACGGATTCCGGCTCCTAAAGAACAAAGAATTTGGATGTGCGAGCGAATGCAGCCCTTCAAAGGCGGCCACTGGGGAGGCTGCTTTCCTGGGATGCAGTTGCTCCTTAAATCACGTCTGGACGGCCCCTGGGCCTTGGCGACGAAGGCACAGGTTCCGGAAAACCCCAGCTTTGCCTCTCACAGGCCGTGTGACCTCAGAGGGGTCACAATCCTGCTAAGCCTCCATTTCCCTCTCTATAAAAAGGCAGCATCCGCAGCCCCTTTGCTACCCTGCAGGGTTGCAGCAAAGATGCAACAACGTAAAAGAGGAAACCAGGCGGCACACAGTAGGTCCCACCGACATCACCTTCCTCCCCTTCAGAACCAGCTGCCAAGCCCAGGGGGCCCCGCCTTGTTTTGGACTGAAAATGGTACCCCTGGGCTTGGCTCTCTGCCACGCTTCCCAGCTTGGCAGTCGGCACCTGGCACACAGCACTCAGCTGCCATTGATAAAGTGCCAAGGCACCGGCCGAGCCTTCACGGGCACTACCCCGGCTACCTGAAAAGTTTGAATATCCAAGCTGCTCTGACAGAGGCAGACTGGTCACCGCCCTGGTCATTATTTACATGTGCAGGCTCCAAGGACTCCCCAGAGCAAGGGCAGCTGGTGCCAACCCAGGGAGCAGCCTGGGGACACAGCAGACACCCTGCCACCACAGCCCCTGGGACAAGGAGGACTGGCTGCAGCCTCAGCCCTCGCAGGGAGGAGCCAGCACCCCTGGCGGGGTCACCACGGTCCCAGAACAAGCTCCGCCGTTGCCTTGCTAACCTCCACACATGAGTTCCCTTTGCTTGGAACACTGTTCTTGCCTCGGCCCCCAGCACGTGGACCCCCACCCGGGAGCCTCTCTCGGCCACCCCGGGCTGGGTCAGGGGCTCTCCTCTGGGCTCCCTCAGGCCCCCCAGCCTTGCGGCTGACGGCTCCCTACCCGGCCAGGGGCTTGCTGCAGACTCCACCGGCCAGTGGTTGAGCCCGTGAATCAGTGACTGGCTGTCATTTCCACAGCCGAGTGTGAGGCCGGGCCTCCGGAGGTATGGGCGCCCCAGGCTGGCTGCTCATTTGCTGGGTGCCCTAGGACAAATCTCTTGCCCTCTCTGAGGCTGCCCGGCCAGCTCCAGGGATTGGAGGGGCACAGGAGCTGAGCGGGGCGGGGCAGCGGCATACCAGCCATAAAGTACCCCTTAGGCGGGCAGAGCTGCTGAGCCCCATCCCCACCCTGCCCATCTCTGGGAGGCAGGCTCCAGCTGGAATGTCCAGCCCCGGACGCCCTGTCCACCAGGGAGAGCCCTCCAGGGCTGGCACTCGAGGCCCGGCAGTTTGGACACGGAACCTGATGAGGATGGATGGTGTCGGCAGCCGGCGAGGCGGCGGCCAGCTCCCTCCCAAACAACAATTGAGTTTATGAGAGATTCCGTGTGGCAGGGAGTTGATCCTGACAGGCGCCCAGAGGCATCTGGGAAAAGACTGCCTTTGACGGAAGCCCAAATGAATATTAACGTTTATTGGCCAAGCAGACCCTTCCCGGCAGAGCCGGGCCTTTCTTCCAGGGCCCGATCCTGGTGTCTGAGTGGGAGGCCGGGGGCACCTTGCTCACTCGCTTCCCCCGATTGCCCCGAAGCCCCGGCCCCAGGAACTGCCTGCCCCCCGGCCCAACCCCCGGGAGACTGAGTGAAGATTCATGGCTCGGGCCGGCGTCTCGGTCTTTCATTAGGTCTCTCCTCACTCTTAACTCTGATTTTTGGGCTCTGGCTGGGAGCTCTGGTGCTGTTCTTCCTGTGAGGGTGGTCCCAGAGGCCGACACCATAACTCAGATGTCCTGAGTTAGGAAAACAAAGAGCTTTTAGCCCCCAGACACAGATCCAGTGCATTTTAAAGCTCTCCTCTGGAGCTCGAAAGGAGGTTTAGTGGTCTGTGTCTCTTCTGTCTGTCTCGGGGCCTGTGGGGCATCTCCGCTCTCATCTCACGCCCAGCTCTGTCTTCCAGGTGCACTCGCCTCGTCCCGCCCGCCCACCTGCCTCACGCGGGCACCCCTGGGCTTCTCACCGGGCAACCTCGGGCCGGGCCCCGGGGACTCTGTTCCTGGCTGGGTGGCCTTGAGCTGGCTTCTCAGAGACCCCATCCACCTCTAGTACACCCTTTTTCTGCTTCAATCAGCCACTATCTGTTGCTTGCAGTTAAGACCGCTAAGTGATGCGGGTGGGTGTCCCCGTTTCACAGCTGGGGAAGCAAAAGCTCCGAAAGCTTAAGTGACTTGCCCGCGACCCCGCAGCAGGACCGAGAGCCACACCAGGTCTGTGCGTGGACGTTGGGGCTCGCAGTGGAACGGCCACGCCCTCCGCCTCTCTGGCAGAGGGGCTCAGTGACAGCCCCAAGCCTGTCCTCCTACTGCCCGTCAGGACCGCTCATTGCTCCCACTTCCCGCCCAGCAGCAGACTGAGAGGCAAGAAGTCAGGATGGCGCCCGGCCGGAGACCAGCAGCCACGCTTCCCCTTCCCCTCCCGCACGCACCACGAGGGCAACTGGCCCATCCCAGGGCCCAGCCCCGCCTCGCCCAGAAGCGCTGCTCTGGGCGGCCCGTGCTCCGGGAGCAGAAGGTGGCTCCGTAGACAGGCGACAGGTAACGGGTCCAGCGTCTGCTTCCTGAGTGGCCCCCTAGGGTCAGCTCACAACCTCCACTTGCCCTGTGCAGGTGTCGGTGGGTGTGGAGCTCCCTGGTGAGATGACAGGCAGGTTTGTGGGAGCCAGAGGGCCCCGGCTGGGCCGGGGTAAGGGTGGGAGGCTGGTGGCCTTGGCCACCCCAGGGGCCCGGCCTGAACAAGGCCGAGAGGAAGCCGGGGACTCACCGTCCAGCCGCCGCCGTCTGTGCGCATGTCGCAGTAGACCTGGAAGCCGGCGGGGTCGTGCGTGGGGAAGACGGAGTAAACTCCGTCCTCCTGCCGGCCGCTCAGAAGGACGTCCAGACAGTCACGGGGCCGAGAGCCTGCGACAGGGAAGGCCTTCAGGGTGGCTGCCCCACCGCCTGGGGCCTCTGCCCTCTCCCTCTGTCCCTGGGCCTCTCTGACTTGTCTGTCCACCCGGCAATGTCACTTGGGCTCAAGAGCCCCAGACTTGGGGTCAGACTTTGGCTCTGCGCTCCCTGGGGGGTTTGGGTGATGAGCCCTGTCTCTGAGCCTCACTTTGCTCATCTGGGAAATGGGCACAAGGAGACCCGCCTTGTCAGGCTGGTGGGGGGGTGTTTCAATGCGGGGACGGGGGGCCCCAGTGCCGCCTGGCAGCAGGAAGCCCTTGGCAAATAGCCCCAGTGTCTCCTTATCAGTACAGCGGCTTGGGGACAGAGCTGGGCACGAGGTCACCCAGGAAGGCAGCCCCGCAGCCCCACTCACCATTGGCACAGCCCCGGGGCCGTGACCCCCTGGCAGGCGCCCTCTGCAGGTCAGCCTTGACTCGGGGCCGGCTCAGCCCCCGGTCCCTGTGCAGGGCATCCAGGACATCACTGACCAAGTTCACCAGGTGAGCCATGTGGCCTTGGCTCTCAGAGAGAAGCTGTGGAGCACAGAGGTTATCAGAGCGGGGCGGGGCTCCAGTGGGCACGCAGCACGATACCTGCGCACAGGTGGGCTCCTGGTGCCTCGGCAGCCCCTGCCGGCTATGGCCCCGACCCAAGGTGGTCTGAGCCTGGGTGCCCCCAGGACAGGGCTCGTGTGGGAGGGGTTGGGGTGGCTCCCACTTTGCCCTTTGCTGTGCCTTCAGCCCAGGGGAGGTGACTAAAAAAAGCCCCGTGATGTGTAGGAAGGCAGGAAACTAGAAACTAAACTAGAAAACGGGTTCAAACCCTAGCTCACCCGTTCTCCAGTCACGTGACAGGGCAGGGGGGAGGATGAGTGACTTAACCAAGCCTTCAGATGGGCTGACATGGCCTCCCTGGCCCCACCGCCATGGGACCAGTGACAATGGGAAGTGCTTGGCGCAGGGTGGGGCCCAGAGCAGGGCACCCAGTACTTGGCCACCTCGTGACGTCAATTCATAAGGCACCTTCCACTAAATACCCTCACCCAATGTCTCCTCTGATCCCTGCAAGGCCTGGAAGGCTGGGGGGGCCAGATCTGCCCACGACAGGGGGGCCCCGGGGCGCTGGCCCACTCCACCCACCCCGTGCCAGCCTTGCTTTGACTTCGCACGGCTCTCTCATGTCCAGCCCCGCCCCTCACCCCATAGCACTGCCTGGACAGAGGCCTTGCCTCTTCTTGTTACAAAATGGGAAAACGGAGGCCCAGAAGGCCCTCAGGCCCTGACGGGGAATGGCCTCAGGGCCCCTCCCCAGGGCCGTGCCCTCCTTGTGCAGGGTGCCTGTGGCGGGGGCGGGGGGGTGGGGGGCAGAGGTTGGGATCCAGGCTCTGGTGCGGACTCTGGGTTTTGACTCAGGCCCTGGAAGGACAGCCGAACTTCCCTGCACCTCAGTTCCCCCTCGTGTCGCCGGGGTCCCTGGCAGCATGTCAGGGGCCTCAGTGCTCAGCCGGTGCTCTCCGCATCCTCTAACCCCAGCCCCCGCTGGCGGCCACCCTTCCCTCCATCAATGTCCAGAGGTGAGTAGCTCAATGCAGCGCTGTCCCCGGGACCTCTGGGTTGGGCCTACTGCCTGAAGGGCCTGGGGTCTGTCACCTCCCCTCCCTGGGCTCTAGGAGGCTGCATGACCACGAAGAGGGGAGGCCGGTCACAGTCACGCGGCCAGTGGCCAGTCCGAGGGCGTGGAGCCTGCTGGTCTTTACACACCGAACCCATCATCTGCCAGATAATAGCTCGTTGAAGGCAGGAAACTAGAAATAGACTGTGCCAGCAGTTTGCGGAACGTGACTCCCGGCTTGCCCGGAAGCGGAGGCCACAGAGCTCTTCTTTCCCTGTCAGTTTCTCCTCTGCTGAGCAGGCGACGCGGTGCCAGCGGCCAGCGGCCTGCAGCCTGGGGGAGCCGGCAGAGATGAGCAGGGGGAGCGTTCGGCCAAGGATTCTCCCACCGGCCGATCTCTCCCTGGGCTTTGGTGCAGCGTCAGGTAGACGGGCAGGCGTGTGGGGAGCCCCGGGGCTGGGGGTGGGGGGCAAAGCTGGGGGTGGGGGGTAGCAAAGACCACCAGGCTCGTTGGGCAAGTCTCTAGGGTCAACGCAAACATATGAGCCACTCCAGCATGGCCCACACTTGCTAACAGGCAAAGAGACCCTCCGTTTACACAGCAAATGATTCAAGTTAAAATGGACATAGACGCACGCCCAGGAGTATTGGGCGAAGTCCGTCCCTGCTGGCTGAGCTGCGTGGACGCGTTCGAGAGGACAGGGCAGCCTGCAGAGGCCGGGCAGCCGGAGCCGCCCCAGCCCTGAGGCGGGGCGCTTGCACGCTCAGCCGCGGCCTGCCCCTCCGAGGAAGGGGGTCAGAGCCCCGTCCGCTGCTCATCAGCACATGGACGGGCCTAGCCCGCGTTGGTCACTCACCCCTTCTATAAAAGGGGTTTTTCTTGGGGGCTGCCATGGCTGACACTTCGGGTACAGTTTCCGCCATAGTAATAAAGGAAGCCGGTGTGCAGACCGCATCTCCGGTGCCAGACGCCGGTGGGGCCTATGCCATTGGCAGCTCCAGCGCCCCCATCAGGTGAGGACTGTGTTATCCCCACTTTACAGGTGAGGAGACCCACCCTGGGCAGGGCGCCTGACATGCCCCGGCTCCCATTGCCAGGACTTGAACCCTGAGGGCAGGACCTCCAGGGCCGGAGGGCCTCAGCCACATGTGCATGAGTCACCCTGGCGCTCGCTGAGCTGCTGGGGAGTCTGCAGTGAGGTCCAGGGACGTACCTTTTAACAGCAGCTCAGGCAGCCCTGACAGGGACGCCCGTGGGCACTGCTTTAGAACCCAGGTCTGGGCTGATCGGCTGAGGTTGTGGGAAGCATGGAGGGGGCTGGGAGCCCGGTGACGTGGCCCCGTAAGATACCTGGTCTCTGAAATCGCCCTGAGTCTCTGGGAAATGGGTCAAATTCAACGCTGCTCCTAAATTCATGGTCCTCGGACTGGAAAATTTCTTGCCGTGATCCAGATGTGGCCAACGTGCTCAGCGTTGGAAGCTCTCACCCTGGGACCTCGCTGGGACCTCCTTCCCTGAAGAGCTGGGGCATCGGGGCGTGGATCTGGGGAGTGGGTGCCGCTCTCTCTGCCATGAGGCACCACCGGGAGAGCACTTGCCACTGACCTTGAACTTCGATTTGCTACTGAAGGTCATGACCTTAGCAGCACCCCACCTGCACTGGAGCACCTGGAAAAGCCCACAAGCCCTGGATCTGACCTGACTGTTGGATGCCATGGGTCCTACACAAATACCCAGGGCCACCAGGACTGCAGGCAGGAGACAGTTTGAATCCTGGCACCATTAGCTGTGTGGCCTTGGACGAGAGACTCACCTTTCTGAGCCTCGTCTGCTCATCTGTAGGAATCACTGCAACCCCTAGTCCCAGGGCACCTGGGGACTCAGTGAGGCCATGGACATCAAGTGCCCAGCACAGGGCTGGCACCAAGTCAGCAAGTGGCAGCAAACCCACCCTCCCCGCAAGACCTCAAGCTCGGGCCTGCCCCCTACCTGGATGAGGCGGGCCTGCTCGCTCTGCAGGGCGCTGAGCCCCTGGCCCAGCGTGCCGTGCCCCTTCCGCAGCCCCGCACACTCCGCCTGCAGCTCCGAGGCCCGGGCTAGCAGCCGGGGCAGCTGGTCGGCCAGCGTGTCCAGCAGCTCCCTGTCCTGTTCGCCCACCGGCTGGGGCTCGGCCTGGTGCCCGGTCAGCGCCTGCAGCACGGAGGCCTGGGCGTCCTCCAGGCGGGCAAAGCCGTCGGCGAGGTCAGGGCAGCGCGGGTCAATGAGGATGCTGAGGCGTGAGCTGTCGGCTCTCTCCACGGTCACCAGGGCGCCGTTGGCACCAGCCGGCCCTGTGCTGACAACGGGCGGGGGCGCCGTGCCGGGCGTGTGTGCGTGATTCAGGAAAAGCACTGCGCCGGTGACAGCCACAGCCAGGAGCACGGCCAGGGACAGCAGCACCGTGCACAGCATGTAGCCACAGCCGGGCCGCTGCAGGCGGCCAGGGCACACGGACAGAGACGGACAGACAGACAAGAGAGAGAAGGAAGAGGCAGCCTCAGGGGCAGACCGGGGCCTCTGGACGAGGCTCAGGGGGTGCCCTCTTGGGGACAGGGGACAGGGCGTCATAGAGGCAGAGATGAGAAACAGAGAAAGAGACGTGCCAAAGACAGAGTGAGAGAGAGAGAGCGATGCTGGGAGCCAGAGACAGAGAGGATGAAAAGAGAAACCGAGGCAGAGAGACAGGATCACCAATGGAGAGAGTGACCCCGTCCCTCTCGCTGGCCCTGCCCTGACCCATGCAGCCGACTCAGGGTGCCGAGCCCTCGCGGTCTGCAGAGTGCTTGGCCTCGGTCCCAACGCTGCCATTCCTCGCAGGGTGACCCAGTGACCTCACCTCGCTGAGCCTCAGCGTCCTCGCCTGTACAGTGGGTGCAGTGATGACATACCCCGCCCCATCCCGGGGCACCTGCCGTGCAGACTCAGGAAGAGAGAGCTGTAAGGTGACAACGATGCTACAAATTGTCACTCTGTCCCAGTGGAATGAGTGCCTTAGTGGAGGGGGGCTCCTAAGTACCCTCTCTCCCTTCCTCCCTTCTCCCCTCCCCACCTCTCACCATCCACAGAGCAGGCCCCAGCCGGATAAACAAATAAACACCATGGTGGCAGAGTACAAGGTGGGAAAGGGCCTCCCCGCTTCTAAGGAGGTGGGGGCTGTGGTGACAGGGCAGCTGTGCCTCCCAGAACCGGCAAAGAGGCAACGCAGCAGGCGAAGAATGGAGGCGACAGGCCAGGTAAGAACCGGACCTGGGCTCGGGGACGCAGTGGGGGCTAGCAACAAAGAAAGCTGGCACCCGAGTGCAGCTAGTACTTGAAGCACCCTGACACTGTGTCAAAGCCAGGCTCCCTGGGCCGTTTGTCACGGCCGAAAGGGAGCTTGGAGAACACGACTGAGTGTTTGACGCTTGGGGAAACTGAGAGCCAGAGAGCACAAGAGTCACACGGCCAATCAGAAGCAGAGCTCAGACTAGACCCCCAGCCTCCTGCCTCCTCCCAGGGCCAGCCGCCTCCACGAACCCACGTCCCCCACCCGTTTTCAGCGCTGAAGCCTCGGCCCCGCTCCTGGCGCGGCGTGCTTGTGCAGTAAATATTAGCGGCGTTTATTATCTCATGATGAATGTACACAGAGCATCTGAAGTGCTTGGTTTTTTTACCTTCCACCCAAGCGTTATGTCTGTGTGCCGCTGATGCTAAGACGCACCCTCTCTTTCTCCACGTTGTAACATCTCTGACGTGGGGGGCATCTTACAGCCGGAGCTGACAGCCTGCTGGCTTTCTTCATGACACAAAATAGTGGCTCCTCTTATGTCACGTAACAGGGTCTTACTATGAGACAATGTGGTAGAGCAAACGGCTGCTTTTCCGTAAACTCAAATTCTACAAGTAACTCCAGAGTGTCCCACTCGGCACCAGAGGGGGTTGGGGTCAGGGGACAGGTGTAGGCGGATGAGCAGCTCCCCAAGGAGGTCATCCGTTATTGGTGAGATAAGGGAGAGGATCTTCCAGCCCCGCAGTGTTGCAGCGGTGCCCGGCAAGACTCCCCAAACCATGCAACACCTGACGGTTCAGTAGGGGGCGCTGAACAATTTCCCCTTCCAGGGGTGTCCGACCTGTGGCCCGTGGGCCGCATGCGGCCCAGGATGGCTATGAATGTGGCCCAGCATGCAATCGTAAATTTACTTAAAACATTATATATTTTTGTGATTATGTGTCGCAAGGTATTTAACGGGTGGCCCAAGACAACTCTTCTTCTTCCAGTGTGCCCCAGAGACGCCAAAGGGCTGGACACTCCTGGGATTGTCAAGTTAAAAAAAATGACAACAGCAGACCCAACAGTAGCCGTCCAGTGTGCATGCCCTGTCTTAAGCCTTAATAGAGACGCCATATAATGGAGTCGAATTTTATTGATCAAGTTGCATGATAAGGTTGCTTCTGATGGGTTAATTCTTGGTATCAGAAATCCTTATCTACAAATATAGGCACTTGATTTTTTAAAAAGTCACTTTGGAACAAAAAGGGTGGGTAATCGCTATTATTCTTTTCTGTAAATCAATCAAAATTATACCTATTTTTTGTCAGATCAGCAAAAAACATATTTTCTTGGTGTGCCGCAGAATTTTAGTAATTAGTTTTTGTGTGCCATGAGATGAGACAGGTTGAAAATCGCTGCCTTAGCCTGTCCCTGCAGCGATGGGGACTCACTGTCCCCAAACTTGCTCCAGCCCTCCTCTCCCCACACCAGCCCAGGCCCCGGGGGGCACATCCATCCTGGGCTCCACACATCTGGGCGGTTCGCTCCACTCAGCCCTGCCCCGGGGGCTCCCCGCCGCCAGCTCTGCACCAGCTGTGCCCTGGGCTGAGGAATCTGCTTCCTCTGCTCCTCTTCCACTAGCCTAACTCGCTCTTTTCCCTCAGGGCTCGGCTAGATGCCACCTCTTCCAGGAAGCCTCCCTTGACTGTTTCCTCAGCTCTTTTCCTCTCAGCCCTTCTCCTCTCAGCCCTTGCTGCCCCCTCGGTGGCACTTATCAAGACAGATTGTCATCACTTTTGACTTCATTCAAACATCCAGTCAGCATTCACTGGTGTCCCCATGAGCCAGGCTCCAGGTCAGCCGCCATGAGGACGTCATGGTAGACAGTTGTCCTGACCGTGCTCTGAAGGAGCTCATGTCCCATAGGCTGTGAATCCTACCTTCTTCGGGGCACAGATCCCTTTGGAGGATAACAGCTATCGACACAGGGAAAGCTGGCATTTGGGGGCCAGCCATCCCAGGCCCAGGAGACCTGCCCTGGACCAGGAGCCCCTGAAAGGCAGGGACCTGCTCACCGCCTGGCACCGAGGGGCTGGCTGTCGGGTGGAAGGAAGAGCAGAGGCACCAGGTCACTTCTCTGGGGCCATGCTGGCATGGGGGGTAGGTGGCGGCCCTGGGACCTACAGGGCCTGGGAGGGCAGAGGCCCAAGACCCCCGTGCTGATTCCAGGAGCCTGAGGCAGGGTGCCTTTGACCCTGCGGCCACCTCCGATGGCCTGACGCGGCATGAAGGCAGCCTGCAGGGCGTCCCAGTTCCCCGGTCAGTACGGGTGAGCTGTATCCAGATCAGTGGGCGCCACCTTATTCCCGCTGACCCTGGCGTCCGTACCACGTCCCTGCCCCTGGAACCTCCAAATAACCCCCTACTGTGGCTGGGTTCACTCTGCAGGTGGGAAAACTGGGGCTCAGATGGCAGAAGACTTTGCCCAAGGTCACATGAAAGACATCTGAGCCCAGGGCCGCGCAGCTCTGGGATGGCACCATCTATGCCCAGGCCGCTTGCCGAGCGACCCCACAGGGTCCCCTCCTCTGCCTGAAGTGTGACGGGGGCTTGAGACACAAAGCTCTGTGTCAGCAAGCAAGTCTCCGTCAGGAGCCTGTCGGCAGACGCCCAGCCCCGAGCGGCTCGGAGCACTGTCCTCCACCTGTCAAAGCAGTGGCCCGCCATGTCGCCCCTGTCTCCAGGACCCCGCCCTCTTGGGCACCCGCTTCTACCCAAGCCTCAGGTCCCTGGTGGGAAGGCAGGGGTTGTGGAGAGACTCAAGAAAGCTGCAGGGGGAGTCCCCCAGGGGCAGGGGACAATGGAACTTGGAGATGAAACGAGCCACTCAGCAGAGGAGAATTAGTCTTCAGAGATCCCCCTAAACAAGAAGCGCTGCTAGCTTTCATAGGCAGCCGTTGACGTGCCTTGCAAAGAAATCTGCCTGAGACAGTGAGGGGGGCTTTGGGCAGCGAGCGGCCCAGCCGGGGATGCCGTGGGGCTGGAGCTCTGTAATCAGCTGTGGTCATGGCAGAGCAGGGGGTGCGCACAGGCCCCCCTCCCAGCGGCGAGGAGCAGGAGACTGAGAAGGTGTCCCAGGAAGGGGGCATGAGGGGAGCCGCAGGTCCAAGGCTCCCTGTTGCTCCGACCACCAGCATGAGCTCCCAACTGGAGACACGTGGCTTCGTCCCCTGTGGGAGCCCCCCTGCCAGCCCACGGTCAGGCCACCCAGGAAGCCCGGGCCAAGGTGAGGAGGACCAGATGCGCTCGGGCCAGGGGAGGCAGGAGCTGGAAGCCCCCAAGGAGCCTCACTTGTGGAGTGGCGTCTGTCCTGCTGCTTCCTCTGAGTCCCCAGCCTCCAGAAGTGGATGTGGGTCTGGCAGCAGGAAGGGGGGCTCAGAAGGAAGGGCCTCCCTGCTCTGGTGCCCTGCTGGCCCGTCCTGTCCAGCCGGCCCCTGCCTCCTTCCTTGTTACCTAGGGAAGTGGGTGACAGCTGTCCCCCGGGTGGACTGAGCCCATACTGCCAAGACCAGGGTAGGAAGAAGAAAGTCCCCTCTAGGAGAGGGCAGGCGGGGTCAGGCCCAGGTATAAGCCACTCCCAGCCCCCTCGCCTGGAGCGCCCCAGCTAAAGGCAGGTGGCCGTTCTTGGGGGGGCATGCTGTGGGCCTGCAGACGGGGACAAACGAGCGTGGGTGGTGCGTGGTCTGGGGCCTGGCAGGGGCTCTCTGGGGGGCTTATGGGGTCCATGGGGAGGGTGGGAGGCCCAGCCCCTGCCCCAGCCCCTGGGGGAGTCTACCTCACCTCCTCCAGAAGCCCGCCGCTAGGTAAATGGCCGCTGACCTACGCTGAACCCTGAGCCCCTGGCCCTGGAAGAGAGGGGTCCCAGAGACCCCTAGAGTGAGGGGCTGGTTGTTCTGCTCAAAATCCTGGGGTCCCGACGACTTGGGAAGAAGGCCTGTGTCACGTGCAGGCGATGAGGTCCGCGCCCAGCCTCCCGGTCACAGTCACAACACAGCTGGGGAAGGGCCCAGAGCGGCAGCTCCGGAAACGACGGGCGGAGGAGGGGGTCCTCGCATCCCCTGGAGGCCTCTTTCTTCCTTTCGCCCTCCTTCTCTCCCACCCTGCCCCACAGGGACCTCACCCCGAACCGCAGGGACCAAGAGGAGAGCGGTGTCATTTCGGCCTTGCGCCCATCACACTTGGTGACAAAACCCATGTCGTGAGTCTGCCCGTTCCCCCGGAGACTGTGAGCTCCCGGGCCCAAGGCTCTGGCGCCATCTCCTCGCTGTTGCTGGGTGAATTAAACGCAGCAGCGTTCAGGTTAGACATCAGGAAGAACTTCTCAAGGAGGATTTTTTTTTTTCTTTCTGGAACATTTTTAGAAGTCTCAAAAATATTAAGAGAGTGGCCTGGGATAGGTCGGAGGTGGACCGCCTGTGGGGTAGTGTGGCAGAGGGATGACTCAGAAACAGGCCCTCCCCACCAGAAGATGGTTTACATGGTAGCTTCCTGCCCCACACTCCAGAACTAGAAGAATCGTGGCACTTTCTAGATCCTTCCATCGGAGCAACTCCAAACTCCTGGCAAATATGCCACCATCATCTCCTGCCCCAGGGGCGTGCAAGCCCCTTCGTTCTGCAGGGGAGAAGGGAGGCTCTAATGAAGGCAACATCTTGTCCAAGGTCACCCAGCAAAAGAGGAGCTGAGGCCAGACGGGCCGGACAGGGCTAGCCCGAGGCATCCCCGGAAATGGCGGACCCTTGGACACAAGCCCCTCATTGGCTGTGGGTGCCGCGAGTCGGGGAATCATGAAGCCTCTTCCCCGGGAATTAATTAGCTGATGCTGCCTGGCAGGCTGAGCGAAGAAAGGACAGCCAGCCTCTCTCCTCTTCGTTTTCCTACCAAGGCTCGTTTGGCCCCCTGGGAGGACCCGGGTTCAGGTCCCAGCTCCGGCTCTCTTAGCCTCAGTTTCCCCACCCATCAAGTGGGACGATGGGCCCTGCCACCAACCCCCCGGGGGGATGTGACTAAGCAATGAGAGCCGAGCGGATCAGGCGCCTGGTGCTCGGACTGCAGCACTGGCGTCTTCTCCCAGAGAACGTGCCTGTCACAGATCCTCAGCCTGGCTGGCTGGTGGGATCTGGGGGTCAGACCCCTCTCCCTGGTGGGCAGAGGGGCAGTCGGGGCCCCGACAGCCTGCGAAGGGAGACAGGCTGCTTTGACAGCCGCCACCACCCTGGAGGGTGCACAATGCTCTACAGTTTGCAAAACACGCCAGCACGTCACTTGACCCCCCTAACAGCCCTTGTGATGTGAGGAGGACGCAGGGATTGCGGTTCCATTTTACGGATGGTGAAGCCCGGACCCAGAGAGGGGGAGTGACTTACCCAGAATCACGTGGCATGTGAGGGCTGAGACGCAACTAGAAGCGGGGCCCCAGGGAACAGGCCTGGAGGGAAGTGGGGCGGCCAAGGCTCGCTTCCGACAGAGGGCACGGAAAGGCCTTGCCTGGAGCTGGCCCAGGGGACAGCCTGTCTACATGATGGGCCACCAAAGGAGCTGCAAGGTGAGGCAGTGCTTGATACTGGCTCAGGCCCCCAGGGCCACAAGCCCGCAGCTGCCTCTGATGCCAAAGGGCAGACTGATGGGCCCCGGCCTGGTGGCAGCTGGAATATGTGTCCCCAGGGGGCAGCAGAGGAAGGCTAGGCCAGCCCAGGAGGCCCTGAGGCCACAATTCAGATCCCCCGGAAGCCACCTCCCTTTGAGACACAGCAGCACTTTCTGGCTCCCTTCCCTCAGTTCCCCCTGGCTGAGGCTCCGTGCAGCTCAGTTCAACAAATATCTCTCAGCTGCTGACCTGAGAGGCCTAAAGGCCAGCGGCCTGGGGCCAGGGGAGACCCTGGGATGGGGGCCCAGAAGGGGCATGTGTCCGAAGGAAGCCACTGATAGAGGAGAGACTCAGGGCCGGGGCACAAAGCGGTGAGATAAGGCAGCTGAGCTGCACAGGCACAGTGCTGCTGGGACTTCAAGCGGCCTCTGGGCATCAGGGAAGGCTTCCTGGAGGAGGTGGCATTTAGTAGGTTTTCCCTGAGTAAAGGGGTGTGTATGTGTGTGTGTGTATTGAGGAGCTTGGTGCAGCCAACACGATGAGACAACAGATGATTGGGAATGGGCAGCCTGGTGTGAGACAAGGGGTTGACAGATGACAAGGGGACGACAGATGACAAGGGGACTAATAAAAAGGGAGAATGGACTAGGCTAAGGATGGCTTTGAATGGCAGGTCTAGAAGGTAAGACTGCTCTTGCGAAGAGGGGAGGAAGTCAGACTTTTTACCTGAAGATGGTGAGGGTGTGGACCCGGCCTGACAGGCGGTTCGGGGTCAGGTCTGGTTTCTAAGCCTTGCTCTCCTGCTGAGGGGCCATGTGAGTTGGGCATATGTGCCCCTGCCTCTCTGAGCCACCGTCCCTCTGTGACCTGGGAATGTGCATCCATGCCTAGTCCCCAGGCTGCTGTGGGGAGCGAGGTTGGGAAGGAGCTTTGCAAACTGTACAGGGCTGGGCCCCCCGCCACGGCAGCGTGTTACTCCAGAAGAATGAGCGAGTTGCAGCTTGGGAGAGTGAGGGGCCGCCAAGGCCCGCCCCTGCCACCCCCTCCTGCGGCTGCCAACACGAACTGTTCCTTCCCCAATGACATCTGCCTGGGAGAAATTTGAAATTTAAAACGGGCAGCCCCATTAATTCCTCTCCTTGGCGAGCAGGCCTCCGCATCTCGCCTGCCTGCCCCAGTCCCTTGGCAGCCTGGCCGGGGGCAGCCCCAGGGCCGCCCCTCCACTCAGCCTCCATCTCCAGCCCCATCTCTGGCCAGCCCTGGAGCTCTGCCCTTGCCCCCTTCCAGTGCTCAGCCCTGGGCACCCTCCAGGCCTGCCCACTTCCACTGCCCCTGAAGAGGCAGCAGGAAGGGCGGAATGAACAGACCTGGGGCCCGCAGACCCAGGTTCAAATCCCGGTAGAGCTGTGTGCCCTCCAGCAGGAGCAACCTTCTCTGAGCCTTGCTCTCCTGGTCTCCCAGCTGGAGAAGCTCCGTACCTGGCATTCTCGCGGGAGGCAAATATTTACTGATCCTCTTCTGTGTGTGTGTGTGTGTGTGTAAGGGGGAGGCTGGCTAAAGCGGGAGGATTTGAAGGAGATGGAGGGGGGTCAAGTCTTGGTCCGAAGCTCAGGTTACTATGCCAGACACCTGGCACAGGGTGGCGCGCAGCTTAGTAAGTAGTTAAGATGCCCATTGTAGCGGTGATGAAACAGAGACTCAGCGAGAGGTCACTCACCCAACTAAGGGGCTGGTCGCACTGTGAACTAAAGGTCCCTGGGACACACGCGTGCACCGGGAGCCTGTTGGAGGCACAAAAGGGGTTCCGTCCCAAGCCCCAGGTCCAATCCTCCTGCGGAGGCGATGGAGAGGAGGGCGCCTGCCCTCCCTTCCCCGGGGCCTCTCGAGCCTTGCAGGGGTGCCCCCCAAACTCCAGCCCGGAGCTGTGTTTCCATCCTGCCAGCCAGATCGGCACCCGCCAGGGACCCAGAGTGTCCCCACAAACCTGGCCCGCGCGTACCTGAGGTTTGTCGCGAGGCCGGTCCTCAAGTTGGGAAGCGGTGCCCATGGTCTTCCACCGGTCGTTGACCATCTTCTGGCAGGACCGGCGGGGGCGCCGGCCCAGGCGAGCCGCTGCGGAGCGCAAAGGCGCCGAGGTGGGCGCGGGCTCCAGGAGCGTTCTGCCCGCTGGATCCCCTCCTCCGTGCCCCGCGCCGCGGCGGCCCGGGCCAGCCGGCGGGCGTGTGCAGGTGTGCGTGTGCAGGTGTGTGTGTGCGCGCGCGCGTGTGCGCACGGGTGTGTGTGCGGCTGAGAGCGGGAGTGCCAGGGCCGCCCGCCTGTCCGCCGCTCGCGCTGCGCGCGGTCCCCGCTCGCAGCTCCCGGCTCCCGCGCCTCCGCCGCGCGCTCCTCTGCCTCCGCCCTCCTCCCTCCCTCCCTCCTCCTCAATCTCCGCGTCTTTTTTTTTTTTTCTTTTTTGTCTCGGACTCTCTTTGCCTTTTATTGCTCCCCGGTCTCCCTCCGACACACACACACACACACACTCACATTCACACACCGCGGGCTGCGATTGTTACACTCCACCTCTAAAGGCCAAGATACGAGCGGCCAGCGGGAGGGCAGCAAACGCCGTGGGCAGCCCGGCCCTCGCAGGTCCCGGGAGGGACCTGAGAACCCCTGCGGCGCCTCCTCAAAAACTTCCTCCCCGGCCGGACTCGGGCCAACTCACCGTGCGCCCGGACGCGGCGCCGGGCGGGCCTCGTGGGCGCCCCCGCCCGGCGGTCGGCGTCCCTCGGGAGCGGCGCACTCCTCCCGGCTCCCAGAGCTCTCAGGGCTCACCCGGAGACCGGGACCTGGGGGAGAAGGCAGAGCAGACGGCCGGAGCGCGCCCCCTGCGGGTCTCCGAGGTCTTGTTCTGGGCCCAGGGCTAGTGCGCCCGGTCCGGGAGTCTCTGGCTACCCGGGACCAACCCTTGGGGACCCTGCCACGCGAGGTCGGCCCTGGGGGGCGTCTCAGCCAGAGTCCCAGGTCTGTGTCCTAGCGCTCGCGCGTGCAGAGCCAGCCCGACGCCTCTGTGCCCAGGCCGAGTAGGGGTCCCCGGCGCCGCGACAGCCGCCCTCGCCGGGGTCGGGGTACGAGCCGCCCCGCGCTGTGCCCGCGCTCCCGGCCGATCGCCCGCATTCCCCAGGCGCGCCCCTCGCCGTCTGGGCCCCCGCCTCCTCCTCCGCGGGGCAGAGAAGGGATGAGTGCCGGGTGGGGGCTTCTTAGCCGCCCCCTCCCACCAGCAGCACTTTTGAAAGCACTGAGTCCGCCCGAGCAGCCTTCGGAGGCAATTGACAAAGTCCTTAATCTGCCTCGTTAACGAGCTGCTATTGTGGCTTCTGACCGGGAGACGCCCACACGGCCCGACGCGCGAACGCCCTCTGCCCAGGCCGCCGCGGGGGCCCGGCCCACTGCCCCTCCCCCGCCCCTCTCTGCGACCCTCATCTTCGGTCGCCCCCACTGCGGAATAGACCCGCCCCCGGTCTGGCTCCCTGCTTCTCCCCGAGGCTGCTTTCCGGCTCCCGGGGTGCCTTGGCCAGCCGCGCTGTTCCCTGGCACCGTCTTCGTCTCTCCCCCACTGGCTGCCAGTCTGTCGTCCCTTTTTTGTCCCCCTCCCGGGCCGTCTCCGCACCCCGCACTGGCCGGGCAGGCTGCTGGGGGGAAAGCTGGGACGGGGGCGAGGGCGGCGGTGGGCGATGGGAATCTGTGCCCCATGCCATCTGAGTAGCGTGTCACCCACTAGAAGCTGGGGTCACACACACCAGCTGTTGGCCCACAGCCTCCTCTTCCTTCCGAGACTGCCCTGTGGCCACCCCGGCAGCCCCACTGCACTGCCCACAGGGCGGTTGCCCAGCGAGCTGGAGAGAGTCCAATGGCCCCCTTCCTATGGATTAAGGGGTTGGCCGGTGACCTAGGGAGTCATTAGGCTTGGGCAGAGAAGTGTGGTGGAAAGCACAGGACCCTGGCTGCGCGTCTCTGAGCCTCAGTTTCCCCGTGTGCACCAAAGGGTTAACAGCACTCTCTGCAGAAGGGCTCTTCTGAAGTTCTGAGAGTGGGCAAGTTTCAAACTTCCCCACCATGACCTTGGGCCGATTTCCTGACCTCTCCAGCCTCAGCAGAGGCGGATTAAGGTCGGTTGAGGCCCCTGGGTGCAGAAGAAAATATTGGGCCCCTTTAAAAAAAGAGAGAGACAGGGAAAATAAAAATACATGCCTTCAGAAGTTGGGACCCAGAGCTCGCGCCTGGTGCTCCCACCGTTAAATCCGCCTCTGAGCCTCGGTTTCCTCACTGAACAAGAAATGACACCCTCTCCCTTTCTTGATGGGGAGTGGGGAGGTCGGCAGGCAGGAGGCTGAGACTTCACGTCTGTGAGTCCAATTTGAGGAGAGGCTGTAAACTCCAGCCGCGTCTACGCACAGAAGAAAGACCAGCCTGAGGGGGACCCTGATGTGGGATTCCGAGTGGGGCAGGGGCCCTCCGGGGTCCTGGGTATGTGCTCCAGGGCGTTCATCCTGGGGAAGGAGGGGCATGAGCCGGACGTTGGGGAAGAAGTCAATGCGGGCGGGGCGGTGAAGCTGCAGAGGAAGGGCAGGGAACGGAGAGTGACGGCAGCCTGCAGCAGGTGCAAACGGGAGGACGCTGGCTGCGGGATCTGCTCCCACGCCCGCAGAAGGGCCGTTGGACAGGTAAGCGGGGGCCACCTAGCGGCTCCTCCTGGCACTGTTGGCTGTCTGATTGTCTCACCTGTTCAGCCTCAGGTTCCTCACTTCCCTGCCTGCAGTGTGCGGTGAACACGTGTCTGGGGCAGTCTTCACCCATCAACCCCCTTCTCAGCACGCAGAAGAAGAGTCAGACCTGGTGAGGTTTTAGCATGAGCCCACAGGCGTGTGGTCAGCGTTTTACACGCCTGACACACTCAGGACAGTGTCTGGGGGGAGGAGGGGCCATCTTCTGTTCATTGGCCCTAAGACATATGTGAAGTGATTCCACAGAGGGAACAGGGTCCCGCCCTCTGATTTTCTTTTGACAAAGCCCCAGGGAAGAGCCCAGGTGTGCTCACCTGGCTAAGAGGAACCAGGATTTCCAGCCAGCCCAAGACAAGGCATTCAGGGGCAAGCCAGGACCTCAGGGAAGCGGGGACCCAGGACCTCCAAGCTGCACGGCATTAGTTCTGAGGCTTCCCTGCCAGCCCTGCCCACTCCCTGCACGTCCGCGCCCCCTCCTCTCTCCGGCTCACCAATGCCGCGTGTTCCTACTTTTCCTGCCAAGACGCGATGGCCCCACCAACATTTTTAGTTTAAAATCCCAGAGTGGCCTGTGACCCATCCTGCTGATCCTTTAAAGCCAGGACATGTCAATCATAGGTCATCAGCTGGCCAAACACAGCCACCCATAGACAGGGGCCCACCACAGTTCGATGGAGGGCACAGCTGTGGGAGTGCCAGTGCAGGCACCACCCCCCTTCCCAGGGCATGGGTACAGGTCATGGGCAAAGGGATGGAGAAGAAGAGAGCCAATGAAGGAGATGAGAAACGGTGGCCAGGGGTGTCAGGTGACAACAGCCAGGGTGCCTGCCCTGCGACAACCTGTGGTCTGTTGAATGTCACTCCAACACTCAGCCCTGTGCCAGGCACCCGGCATTCCCAGCCACCTTCCTAAGTGGGAGAGATAGTTCTCCTCGTTTTCTGGATGAGAAACTGACTCAGAAAGGTAAGTTACATAACATGAGTAACAGTGCTATTAGTAAAATGATATAATTAATAGCTACCATTCTGTAAGCATTTTCCATGTGCTGGGTACCTTTCATTAACAATACATCTATTTCATGTAATCCTCCCCAAAAACCTGTGGGTGGTATCGATATCCTCATTTTATAGATGAGGCAACTGAAGCTCAGAGAGGTTAAGTGACTTGATCCAGGTCACACAGCAACGGCTGGGGCCCGCATTTGAGCCCAGGTCTCTGCCCAGCCAGAACCCGTCTGTCTTCCTCACTTGCCTTCTCCTCTTGGTCGGCTAGAGCTTGGCCTGAGACATTCAGCTAGTGCTGTGGAGCTGGCGTGAGGCAGGGACTCAGCAAACGTGGGCCAAATGTCCAATGTGCTTGTCTCATGGGGTCTGGGGGACTAGGCGGTCAGGAAGTCAGACCCCTGGCCTTGGTCCGCTCAGCCTCTGCCCTGCATGGGGCAGGGGGGTGGGCACTTGGCTCTCTCCGTAAAGCTGTTTCAACTTAACTCTGACAGTTGCATTTATCATTAAAAATAAATTTGTCTTGGCTTCCCGTGGCACGGAAAGCTACTGCGCAGTGATTCAATGGGCTTGTCACCCCTCACTGTTAGGCACGGAGAGCTGAACAACTGGATGGTCTCCAACGCCAGCTCCTCATTTTCTGCGGCTGGAGCCAGAAATGTACAGTGGGCTGACATTTAATTTAGAATCCAACATACCTTGACATAAACCCATAATACAAAGGCGGGGGCGGGGGCGGGGTGTGGAGGGGGCTGCCAAGCCCGGCGTGGGGTGGGGGGAGTCCAAGTGACAGGACGGATTCCTTTCTTTCTATTTTTTATTTTGCTTTGTCAACACTGAGTGGGGCTGACAGACGAGAGGCCACGTTTAAAGGCGAAAATGAGCTGAGAGTGAGTGTGTGCGCGCGCGAGCGAGTGCGCAGGCGCATTGCGCACGGGCGGCGGGTCTGCACCCTGAGTCCCTTGGGATGCTGTGCGTGGCCTCTTGCGGCGTGTCCGTCGGATGTGACCAGAGAACCTCGTGCTAAGGTCAGGTCCTCCAGGATAAGATTGGAGCCCAGGAGGAGGATAACTCAGCTACACTGGGCAAGCCAGCAGTGTTTTTTGTCCTCGGTCTCCCCACAGCCCCTCCCACACATAGTCAGTGCTCAGTAAACACAGGGCAGGAAGGGAGTGAGCGCTGGTTTTTAATTCAGCAGAACATCCAGGTGGACTAGTTGCATATGAAAAGCTGAGGGTTGCCCGGGCTGGTGTGGCTCAGCGGATTGAGCGCCGACCTGCAAACCAAAGGGTCACTGGTTCGATTCCCAGTCAGGGCACATGCCAGGGTTGCGGGCCTAGTCTCCAGCAGGGGGTGCGTGACAGGCATCAGCACATCGACGTTTCTCTCCTTCTCCTTCTCCCACCCTTCCCCGCTATCTAAAAATAAATAAATAAAATCATTTTAAAAAAGAAGGAAAGAAAGAAATGCTGAGGGTCAAGGCTAACTGTGGAGGGGAGGGCAGGACCCAGGAGGGAGGGGCTATAGGGGTCCTGCGTTCAGCCCAAGCAGGAAGTCTAACCAGCAGGTGACAGGGGCTTGAGCTGTTTAGCCATCATTTCACCATTTCTCCCAGTGCCTGCCAGGTACCAGGCACCCTGCAGGTGACTCGGGTTTCTCACTGAAATCCTCAGGAGAACCCAAGGAGCAGGTGCCGTGATTACCCCATTTCACAGACAAAGAAACAGCTCAAGTATGTGAAGGTCGACTACCTTGGTCAAGGTCATATATCATCTTAAACATCGCAACTTGGCTTTGAGCTCCACAGTCTGATTCCTGCCCCCACTTCTCCAAAACCCACAGCCGCAGAATTTTGGGACCACTAACTCAGCTAATACTTTGGTTACAGGTGTTTCTTGTGAGTGGAAGGGACTGGGTGTAGAAAACAAAAATGTCAGATGCTTGGCTCTGGTTTGGCCGGGTAGCTCAGTTGGTTAGAGCATCATCCCCCTATACCAAGGTTATGGGTTCGATCCCCAATCAGGGCACATGCAAGAATCAACCAATGAATGCATCAATAAGTGGAACAACAAGTTGATGTGTTTCTCCTTTCCTCCCTGCTCTAAAAGGTCAATAAATAAAAACTGAAAAAAATCTTGGATGCTACCAGTAGTTGCACCCCAAACTCCACACGGCCAAACTTTCAAACCTGACGTGTCTTACTTCATAATTATTTCGTATTCTGTGCCCTAGGAGACACTGTGTGCGATCCCTGAAGTCCCTGGGGTGCTAACCCTGTTCATTGGCATCTCTGTCGAGTCCCACTCATGGGGCCGTTTTCCCGAGTGGTTTGCTGTTTGGGATCGGGCGTTCCACCTTTGTCAGAGCGTGAGCTGCGGGATCCCGTGGGCTCTGGGCTGAGTTTGCGTCCTTTCCTTGCGTCCTTTTGCGCTTTTGATCCTGAGGCACGTGAGACGCCCTGAGCTTGGGCTCCTGTAAGCCCTCACAGTACACACAGATCGGATTGGTTGAGACCCCAAATCTTCAGGAGAACAGGCCTGTGGGTGTTCAGCTGTGGTGGAAACTGTTGCTTATCATCTTCCTTTTCCCCCGCAGGTGGAATTGTCCCTCGTCTCTCTGCCCGTCTCCATGCAGGTTCTCTGTCCCCTTTTTGTTTCTGGACCCTGTTGCATCCCCCGCTTCTCATTTTAGTTTGCTGTCATTTAAAGGAATGTTTGTTATAGCATATTTAAATTTTTAAAGTTTTTTGTTGTAGGTGTCTTGTCTACCATACTATTGAAAACGGAAGTCCCTTGTTCTCTCATGTTTATTTTTTTAACTTTAAAAAACAATGAAAGTCTAACCGACACACGATGAAATGCACAGATCTCAAGAGTGAAGCTTGGTGAGTTTCAGCCACCACGCCAGCCACTTCCGCCTGTCCGGAAAGCTCCCTCGTGCCCCCGCCCGGCCGTACACGCCCCCGAGCAGTACTCAGTGTCCCGATCCCTTTTGCCTGTTCCTCAGCTTCACCTAACAGAACGATGAGGTGTGTCCTCTTTGGGGTCTGATTTCTTTACTCACTTCAAGCTGGTGAAGTTCATCCCCGATGTTGTGAGGGAGTATCAGTAGTTTATTCCTTTTTCTTGCCAATTGTATTCCATTTACGGCTGCGCCACAATTTGTTGAACCATTTTCCTGTTGTCGGACATGTGGGCTGTTTCCACTGGGGCTGTGAGAACAGTGTTGGTGTGAACGTTTGTACACATGGCCTGGTGCACACACAGACACGCATCTTGGCTGCGTGTTCAGGAATGGAATTGCTGAATGATGGGGTGGGGATAAGTTATACTTTATGAGAAGCAACCACTGTTTTCCAGTGTGACACCGCCCCCCCTCGGAGCATGGGGTGCAGGAGCCCACAGCCCACACCTGGCTTTCTCCCAGTGTTCCTTACAGCGCCGTGGTGTGGAATGGTGGCTCTACTGTGTCTTCCGGGAACCCCTGTCACTCACTCAGTTGGTCCATTCGCTCATTCACTCACTCATTCCACCAACATTCACGGCAGCCCCCTGCCTCGCACCAGTCTGTCCGGGCTCTCAGAGTGGATGGGGCAGCCTGTCTCCGGGTGCATCTCTGCCCAGAGCGGGGTCCTCCCTTCCGATCACACCCGCCAGAGGGTCTGTCTTAAAACCGTGGCAGGGAGGGCAGCGTGGCTGTCATCTGTGCCTCTGAGGAGATTGCTGTCCTCGTCAAACCTCAGGATGGGGCGAAAAAGCATGTGGGTCGCTGTCGATCTATTTCCCAGTCTGCCCCTCCCCCCTCTCCAGCGGACACCACCTGGCACCGACGAACTTCAGGGACCAATGGACCGGAGCCCTTGTGAGCACAGCCCAGTTGCTTCCCTAGGTGGTCGTCCCATCTGATACCCACTCTGGCGGTGTGAGGGACAGGAGAAAGTCCAAGCCCAGATCTTCAGGAGAACGAGCCACCGTCATTGGTTTGTAGGGAACGTTTTTCCTCGTCGTCCTCCTTCACCAGCTGGTGGACACTTCCCCAGCCCCCCCTTTTACCTGGCCTTGCAGGACACTGGGCTCTGTCTCCCTGCCCTCCCCGAGCCCACAGCCAGGAGACACGGGGCTCCAGGTGCCTTCTATCAGATGCTCCAGTCTCACCTGGAGTGGCAGGTGGGGCTGGATAGAGAGGGCCCGGCAGGCAGACAGGCCGCGGGTAGCGCCCGCCTGGGCTGCCCCGGGGTATGACAGCCTCCCGGCCTCAGTGGGGACGTGACAGTGGCTCTCTCGGAATCTAGGCCCCTGCAGGCCCCCCCGCCAGCTGGGCTCCCAGGGTGGACACTCACTCCCCACCGCGTCTCAGACACCAGTGACTTCTCAACAAAGACTTACTGAGCACCTGCTACGTGGCGTTTAATTCTCATAAACAAACAAAATACTCTCAGGTGGCGATGTGTGCTCTGAGGAAATACAGCTGGGCACTGTCAGGCGGGGATGGGGGGAGGCTGGAGAGAGGCGGGGACGGAGGTCGAGAGGGAGCCCGTCGTGGGTGGCTCTGAGGGACAGGTCTCCAGGCTGGGGGCATGTGTGCTGGGCCCTGTGACGCAAACAAGACTGAAGATTGACGACAGACAGGCGTCACGGTTGGAGCATCGTAGACAGGGTGTGGAGGTGAGATTGCACAGGGGGACGGGGTGGATGAGGAAGGGTCGGGAGTGAGCTGGGGTTTGCGCCTTACACTGAAGGATTGTAGGCAGGGCTGGGATGGGATCTGACCGACAGTGGGACACGGCCATCTTGGGAGGACGGGCTTCTTGAGGGCCACGGGAGAGGGCAGGACTCAGTCTGGAGTCTGCCTGCAGCTGCCTTGGTGAGAGACGGAGGCCGCCCAGACTGGGGCGTTAGCAGTGGACGCGGAGAGAAGTGGACAGACATGGGAGAAATTTTGGAGTTGGAGCCAGGAGGCCTGGCTGATAGAGTGCATGTGAGTGGATGTGGGGAGGGAGGTAAGGAGAGAGCAGGGTGATGCCGAGGTCTGGGGTCGAGACCCAGGTGGAGATAACGCCATCTACCAAGATGGGGACCCCGGGAAGGCCGGTCAGGGGCTGGGGTCAGGAGTTCTGTTCTGGACACGTCAAGTTTGAGACGCCTGTTAGACCTCCCAGAAGGGCGTGGCGGGGGCGCTATTGAACACCCAAGTCTGGAGTCCGTGGAGAGGCCCGGGCTGGAGTATCGCCTCTGAGCCCTGAAGTCACAGGCGCTGGGTGGACTCTGGGGAGGTGGGGCTATTGCTCCCAGCTCCTCCCCCCATCCCTCCCTGTTAGAGAATCACACACCCCCGTCCTTTGTCGGGTGACTCCACTGTGCCTCCCGCCCCATCGACATTGGACTTGGGCATGTGACTTGCTTTGGCAACTAGGAAGTGGGCAGAAGCAGAGAGCGGTGTTCTGAGCCGCCCTCGTCACCACGCTCACCGGCGCGCCCTGCCACGGGGAGCCACGGGTCCCAGGGGGCTGGGGGACATGTGGCGCAGCCCTGAACCCCGCAGAGCCGCAGGCCGGGAGGTGAGCGCGCTTGTCGTAGGTCGGCCGGTGGGTCCACGGCGTTGCCGTGGCCGCGCTGACGGAGGCACAGGAGGCCGCGACGGCTTTGCCCCACGCCTTGCACGCACGTGGCAGTGCTCGGCCGGCACTAACTGGTGTTACTAGCGTGGAGCGAATCGCGAGTCTACAACAAAGGTGCTTCCCGAAGCCCCTCCGCAGCCCCAAGCTCTGCGTGGTCACCCCTGCTGCGGCCGGCTCCCCTCTGGGCCTCTTCTTGCAGTTTCATACATGTTTTTTCCAATTATAAAATCACCCGTCATGACTGTGCCCAGGGACAATCCTGGCTATCATTTCGGGGGGCTCCCTTCCAGTCTTTTTTAATAGTAATTGCCAGAGACTCTGTAACTGCTGGGCTGCTGGACCAGAGACATCTTGGGTGTCTGATCGCACGTGCTGACACACAGGGTGGACAGAGGGGATCTTGGCGGTGTTTCCGTGGGCAGACCCTTGGGGTATAAATAGCTGCGGTATCTGTTCCACACTGACCATGTACCAGGGCAGTGGGCACCATGAGGTCTCTGCCCAAGGAGGTACCTGCACTCGCTGCTCTGAAGCCTGTCAAGAACTGCAGTCCCCACCCCGACAAGGGCAGCCCTTGGCCAACGAAGGATGAGAGTTGCCGGGGTGGGGGACAGATGGCCCTGCTCCTCGCCTTCAGTGAGGGTGTGGCCCACCTGTTTCTGCGAGTTCCCCTGGGGACTTAAGCCGCAGGTGCCCACAGCTGCACCTGTTGCACAGCCCATGTAGGGGTGGCTCCTGCCCCCACCCTGTGCTCGCCCCCCACTTGCCTTGCAGGGTGTCCTGGGGTTACCTCCAAATAAACCACTCGTATTTAATCCCTGCTTCTGCGGGAACTCACGTCAAGCCACCAGGGGCTGCGCGTGCTGGCTGTCCGTGTGTCTCCACCCCTTTCCCCGTCGTCCAGCAAATTCTAGGGTAACCTGTGTCTTCTTAGCACCTGCCGCTACTCTGCGCCAGACACTTCCTGCCCCCGGGAAGGTGCAGATGGAGGTGACCCAGGGCCTGCACACCATCTCTGGACCTCGCCCTCCCTCCAGAGAAGGGCCTCAGGCTGAAGCAGGGACGGCCGTTTCTGGCACACGTCCTGTCTGACCAGGTTGAGGTCATACGACACATACCACTTCATAACCCAAGCGTGAGGACTTCCCTGTGTCCTTAAAGATTTCAAAGCTCACTTTTAAGGTAAGGCCTGTTTAATGATGATATTAGCTCATATGTACGGAAGGTGATCCACGTGCTGGGACCCAAGCTTATGTGCCACCTGCTAACTCACCTAATGCCCACAGGGACCCAGAGCTAAGTCCTATGACCTCCCGCTTACAGAAGAGGAAACTGAGGCACAGAGAGGTCACACGGCTGTAGATGGGAGATTCACATCTGGGTCCCGGGACCCCAACATTGGGTGGCGGGCACGGTGTTTGTAAGCCTCTCTTAGCTTTGGGCTTTATTTCTATTTTCTAGTTGTGAACAGTGCACAGCGAACAGCCTCGCCCTCCTGTCCCCATCACCACCGCGGGTGGCAGATAACGGCAGCCCCAAGAGCCGCACACCAAGGGAGGCTCCGTTCACGCACATCAGGCCCCGCAGCGCCAGGGAGGGTGGCGGCATAATGCCGGGCACCCCACCACGGGGCCCCGGCCCCTGGCTCTCCCCTCAGGAGCCTGCCCTGCCCCGTTGGCCTGAGCTTGGGGGTGTCTGAAACCCTCCAGGAGTGCACCTCAAAGAGAAGCTCATCCTGCCAGCTGCGCCCACCGCTCGTAGCTGACCTTGCTGAGTTACGTGCTTTGTTCCAAATCCCCCTGGCCCCGGGGCGGGGGAAGAATGACACTGCTCCGAGGCCCTGCTCCCTGCCTGGCCGCAAAGGAGGCCGACTGCCCGTTCTCTCCGGGGCGCCCAGGTGACAGCAGAGAGCAAGGAGCGTGGGGGCCTCAGGGGTCGACTCAGGTCTGTGCGGGGGGAGCCAGGGGCCTCCCGGATGCCCGCAGCTCCTGGCGCCTGCTTGGTCCTGCCCCGAGTCCTGGGCCTGAGCCTGAGCCCTCGGTTCAGAGCAGGCAGCTGTGCTAATCCCACCCCAGGCTGGTGGCCGCCCCCGGCCAGGAGGGGGAAGCGAGCCACCCGGAAAGCTGGTTCAGAGTTTCGTTAGCTGTGCATGGCATCGTGGTGCCACCAGGAGATTATCCACACCCGGCCGGTCCCAGCAGACGGACTCAGCACCCCAAAAAGAAGGCAGGTAGCTATTAAGGAGACTCCTGGGAAGGGGCAAGACGGCAGGAAGTCTAATCAGCCGTCCTGATTGTAATTGTCTGAAGGTGCTGGCCTCCCTCGTGATCACGCCAACTGTGGGCCTGCCTCTGCGGCTCCCGCAGGGCCACTGCCTGCTGGGGCCGGGCTGGGTAATGTTCTTTTGACATAACTCTATTTAAATTCACATTTCCATCATTCCCCAGAGGAGCCGGCAGAGAGCTGAGCTGCGTGGTGTAAGCCAGGAAAGGATTAGCTGGGGAGGGTATTATTTTTCACTTTCCCTCAGTGATGGAGCTGGGGTAGTGGTGGGGGCGGGGGTGCTGTTCTAGACCCCTGCAGCACCAGAGCCCATTAGAGGCCATCCAGCTTAAACCCCTCCGTGACCGGTGGGAAACTGAGGCCTCAGCGCGCGCTGCAGGGCCCCCTTCCCCGTTCCTTCCCTGACTAGACCTGGGGGGCAGATGTCAAGGAAAGGCCTGGAGCCTGAGTCTTTGTCCCTTTGTTAGGCAGGTGACACAACCTCCCTTCAAGCCAACATGCCCCGCGAAGCCCCCCAGAGGCCCAGTCCCTTCCCTGCAGCTCTGCTGATCCCGGGGCGGTGTGGGGGGGAGGGCCGCCTCCGCCGTGTCATGAGTCACCTTTCCTCACGGCACAACTGGGCCTCATTTCCTCTGCAGGGGGCCCCAGGGGCTGCCAAAGGCCATGGCCTCTCAGGAGCGGAGGAGGGGGCAGGTGATGGGGGGGCTGTCAGACGTGGTGCGGGCACAGGGCCGGGGACAGGAGTGCGGCTCTCAGGGGAGGCGAAAGCCAGCCCGAGGACTCAGCGGCCGGGTACATAGCACTGTGAGAAGCGGGGGTGGTGGTGGGGGGCGTGGGGGGCTTTGAGCTAGGACCCCCAGGGAGCCCCTGGCCTCCCCTCACTCAGAGCAGGAGGAGCCAGGCAGGGTCTGGAGGGCAGGAGGCCCAGGGCGGGAGACGGAGGCTGCAGGCAGGGGAAGGGAGCTGTGTTTGGGACGCCGCTCCCGCCTGACGACTGCCAGGAATGTTCAAAGCGGCATCTGGTTTTGTTTTTTTCAACTTCCTCCATCATCAACAGCTTGGGTGCTGTGGAGGGGGCTGCAGCTCAGCCTGGATGTCCCCTCTGCCAAGAGGCTTTGCCACCATGGTGACAGCAGCGTGTGTGTGTGTGTGTGTGTGTGTGTGTGTGTGACCTCCTCCTCCTCTGAGCACCCAGGCAGAGCCCTGTGGTGCCAGGCCCCTGTGGGACCCCCCTGGCTCAGCCTCCATGGTGTGAGACCCAGGAACGGTCCTCGTCTGAGATGGGTAGGAGCGGGGCTTTGCTTGTCTGCAAAGGGACTCCAGCCCAGTGGGATGTCCAGGGCGAGGGGCATTCCATCATGGGCAGGGGGGTGGCGGGGCATCTCCCGCATGGATCCCAAGGCCCTGGGCTGCCACCCCCGGTGTCCACCGTGGTCTCTGTCCTACGGTCCCATGGACCAAAATCTGCTCATGGGCCAGGATCTGTGCTGAACTCTGACCGAGACTCAGAGAGATTGAGACCGTTACCTACGGTTGCACAGCCAAGAAGTGCTCCCACCCCGACCTTGCGCTGCCCCCCCATTCGGGTGCCCACGGTGACCAGCCTGATGGCCGCAGGGAGGGCAGGGTGGAGGACGGAACCTGGCCGATAGCCATGCTGTCTGCGTTCTTGGTCAAGAACCTCCTTCACTGCGCTCTGTGGCCTCTAGCAAGTCATGTCCCCTCTCTGACCTCAGTTTCCCCTCTGCCACTCAGGTTTACCTTGCAGGACGGTTTCACAGAAGACAAAGGCTGTAAAGCCGCTTAGCGAAGGGGTTGCGGGGACTCAGGTGCTGATGGACCGGCAGGTGTGGGCGGCAGCCCTGGGAAGGTGGGCGGGGCGGGGCGGGGCCGGGTCGGGTCCTGGCGGCGCCAGGTTCTTCCACGGGGCTGCCGCTTTGTGTCCCGATCACAGGGACCAGCTAGGAGCGGCAAACACAGGGCAGGCGGGCAGGCGGGCAGTTGTGGGTTTCTGTCCTGGCCTTGCCGCTTACTGACTGACCTTGGCCAAGTGGCTTTGCCTCTCTGAGCCTCAGTTTCTCCATCTGTAAACGGGATGATAACAGTAACGCGAGAAGAAGCCTCCTCGGGGGCCATAAAGGTGCCCTGTGGTGAGGTGGGCCAGTGTTTTCGCACGAGGCTTGGCACATAGCAGGGGCTTAGTGAACCTTATTCTGCTGTTATTCTCATCGCTCCCCCACCACAGCCCTGCCGCCACCGTCATCTCCATCACCATCCTCACCGTCCTCGCCTTCACCACCACACTTCTCCACTACTTTTGTGCAAAAGCCCTTGTTTTTCCCCTTGGACCCTGCACACCGCCCCCCAACTCCATAGAGCGTCAGACGCACCCCGGGGGCCCGGGCTGAACCCGAGGGGCCCTTGCATGTTAGAAGCCCCACCCGGCTCATAGGGCGCCATGCTGGTTCCCTGGTCCCGAGGCTGGCTCCGCAGCCCTGCTGGGTCAGGCCCGCCCCGAAGGGCCTGGTGGAGAAGCAGGCGCCTGGTGTCCGCCCGGATTTGCTGCTGGTGCCCCTGTCTGCCACCCTGCTCCTTCGCACACCACGAATCATCAACATCAGGGCTGAGAGGACACACAGAGCATCTGGATGGACGAAACTGCGGACGCCTTCCGGGCTGCCACCCCCAAAGGTGCCCATGGGGCCCCCGGCAGGTCCCCATGGTGGGACCCAGGAGACCTGAGACTGGGGCTCTGGTGGAGACGGTTTGGCCAGGGACCCAGGATCCTGCCCCAGACCCCGCTCTCCTCACCCCTCCAGGCGCCCGAGGGAGACTGGTCCAGGAACGGTGACAGTGAATGGGAGGTAAGGTGAGACTTGACTGTGCATCCAATTCCAGAAGTTTCCAGCTCAGGTCGAAGCTGCCCAGACCAAAGTGGGCTGAGAGGCTGCTTGTCTGTCACCAGGTGCCCACCCAGCGTCTCTGGCAGGAGAGGTAGAGTCAGTTGTCACCTGAAACCCCAAGAGAAAAGTCTGAGAACCAGGGCCAGGTATGGCCCCCCGACCCAGCCTGGCCACCCAGGCCTTGATGGGAATGGGGGGACCCTTGGGCCCTGAGGAGAAAGAGGATAGCACTGTGGTTTGTGTGCTGGCAGTTTCACACAGTGACCCTGGCTGCAGCAGGTGTCCCTGCACGAACGGACGTCCTCTGTACCCTCAATGAGGGGAGCTGGGGGGAGGGTCCTCGAACTCCTCTCCGCAGAGGCCAGCAGCTGGGATCTCTCCTGGAACCGCCTTTGAGCTCCCATGGCTGTCTGGAAAGGCCGGAGCAGAAGGAGCGGGTGGCCCGAGGCCAGGATGGGCTTTGCCGCCCACGCAGCGAGGGCCCATGGACCTGCCTATCCCCCTAGATGCAGCATGAGAACGTCCAGCTCCTAGAACCTTCCAACCACGGAGTCTCAAAACCAGAGAATCTTAGAATCATGGAAACATGGGCCTCCCAGGATGTTCGGGAGAATTTTTTTCCCCCAAAAAAGAAAGAACAAATGGCAAAGGAATTTTGAACTGCTTCCCAAATGCGAGGATGGCTGGTTCCTTTGTGCTGTCTTAGAGGGTGGGTGTGGGGTGTCTGTCTGGTGGGGGTGGGAACGTGGAGGGGGCTGGAGAGACTTCAAGCGTCTGCCAGGACACCTGCTTCCCCCTGAGTAACAGCCCAGGGACGTGACACACCCTCCAGATGCCACCACGCTCCCCTCCTTTTCTCCTCCTGACTCCTGTCCCTGCTGCTGCGTCCCTGCTAGCCTAGGGCTGGGCTGTGGCCCGGAGGAACGCCCTCCTCAGCTACACTCGCCTCGTCCATCGGATGAGGTCTCTGGGTTCAGTTTGAGCCGCAATACTCTGTTTGCGTGCGACCTTAGACGGAACTGCACGGTCTAACATGAGAGCCGTTCTGGGCGGGGCGTAGGGGTGGGGGCTGAGTGGCCCAGGGCACCCTACTGGCCTCGCAGTGCCCTCCCTCAGCAGCCCCTGCCCTTGGCCCCCAGCATCACTGCACAGAGCCTGAGGCTGCGAGCACAGCTTCAGCCCACGGCTGGGATGGGTGCTCTGTAGGTGCGATGCCCAAATTTCCACCCAGCAGAGGAACCTCAATTTGAAGACCATGAGTGGAGCGTCTCGGGTTCCAGGGGAGCCTGGGCCCCCCGCTGACCTGGCCCTCGATTCTGCTCCCGCCTCTGAACAGCTGAGCAGGGAGTCCCCAGATGTCAGCCGGCGGAGGTGACTAGAGGAGGTGAGGGCTGGCGTGTCTGCTCCAAAGAAGAGACCCTGTTGTGGGTGGGCCTTGGGGTGTTTGGGGCTACGCAGTGCTGCCTTGAGGGCCGGGAGCTGGACCCCAAACAGGTGCTCAGTCAGTAGAGCTTGAGTAAATGGCACCGAGGGGGGTGCCCGTCTTGTGTCTCGGCCCGGGCCTGGGGTTCCCAGGAGGTACGGGGAGCTGAGCCAGCACCCCTGGGCACCGGCGGGTCAGCCAGGCTTACATCTTCAGGGAAGGTGGGTGACCATCAAGTGTGACTGTCCTCTGCCCTGTGTCTGGTCTAAGCATGTGGATGATGGAATGCCAGTCACCTCAGCGGGGAACCCTGGGCAAGGACCCAGGTGGGTGCAGATCCATTCTGAACCTACCGGGCTGGGGGAGCCCTGGCCGCATGTCCCAGGAAAGTCAGGGAGGCAGTTAGAGACCCAGCTGTGGGGTGCAGCTGACGGCAGGTGCAGGCCGTGTGTCATCTCTGTGGCAGGGGTACCAAGGTGAGACAGAGTCCCCGGTGACGGCAAGGCAGCACGCGCAGCTGTCTCAAGGACTCGCGGCCTGGGAATTCCAGGTCACCGTCCCGAACGGGAGCCCACGGCATGGCTGGGAGGCTCTTCCTCTGTCAGTGGCCCAAATGGGACACCACTAGGGCCAGGGGGTGGGGGGCGGCCCTTGGGAGAAGCCCCCAGGGGCCCTGACATATTCTGGGGGCTCTGAGAGTCAGCTGTGGCCCTAAAGTCGTGTGGTGGTTGGTGGGGCAGCAAAGTGAGTCTTGGGACTCATGTGACTTTGTTGGAGCTCCTGTCGGCAGGCTGGGGCCCCTCAGATTCAGGAGTCTGTGACAACCTCCCATGTCTGTCCCACAGCCGGGGGGTTTCTTGACACGGAGCCAGGCAGCCTGAGCTGCGTCCCTGCTCGCGCAGCTCCTCAGACAGCCTTGTAATATTAATAATGAAAGGGCACTCCTTCGGACACCGCAGGCACCCACGTGTCTCTGGCAGTCCCTGAGATGCCACCGCAGACAGATGAGGGAGCCCTGGCTGCCACGGGCAGGGTGGCAGGGTGGCAGACTGTCCCCGCCCCCAGGGGGCTGTCTGGGACATCTTTAAAGCTGCTTTGTTAAGTCTCATTAAATATGCATGGACTCCAGTTAAACTTTAATGTCCCACTTTGAGGTGTCACATTTTTCACCTCCTCCTGGGATGGGGGAAGGCTGAGCAGCCTGCCCAGAGCTGATGACTGGCCCCGGGACCCAGGCGAGGGACTGGGAGAGACAGGCTGTGCATCCCAAGGCCAGTCCCTGGACGAGGCCCAGCCTGGACATCGAGCGCCAGTCCCCCACTCTGCGTCCCCAGGCGGGAGGGCTGCGCCGCTGGACTCGTGCCGCCAGGCCAAGCCCATCCTGGACAGGGCCCCACGGGGAATGTTTCAGGCTGTGCCGTTCGCCTTTGACCTCTCCTTATAGCCCTTTAAAAATGGGAGCCCTGCTCTTAGCGCGCAGGCCGAACAAAAGCTGGAGCCGGATTTGGCGCCGGCCCTTTAGCCTCTGGACCACAGGACCTGCCTGGAGAGGGAGGAGGAAGGGACTTAGGGGTCAGGCAGACCTGGGCCCGGAGTGGCGACCTTAAAAACAGCCCCCCACCCATGCGCCTCCGTTTCACCCGTCTGGCCACCTGCCTGGCTCCCTGGCTCTGCTGCCACCTTCGGTCACCTGGGGAGCCCACCTCTCTGGCATCTGCTTTCTCTCCATGAAGTGGGTACAGGGACAGGGCCCCCCAAGGCTGTCTTCAGAACTAAAGGAGATGAAATAGGGGAAGTGCTGACCAGAGCAAGCCAGGAGCTCCTAGCACCCATAGGTGCTGCCCGTCAGAATCACCCGGCGTCCTCAAAAAATACCGGAGCCAGAACCACAGGGAAGGGACAGGCCGAGGGTGGCTGCGTCCACCGCTTGTGTTCGGCTTAGTGTCGGAAGCCCGAGCCAGAGCAGCTAGACGAGACAAAGCGGCTGGAGGCGCCCAAACTGGAAAGGAAGGGGTACAATGATCTCGCTCCCAGGTGACATGAAAACCCTAAAAGTTTCACCAAAAACCCCCCAAAACTGTTAGAAATAATAAATAAATTTGGCAAAGTAGCAGGATGCAAAATGAACAAACCAAAATCAGTTGTGTTTCTAGACACTAATAATGAATAATCCAAAAAAGTTAATTCCACTTACAGTAGTATTAAAAAAAGCGTAAAATCCTTACATACTGACTTAACCAAGGAGATAATAGACTTGCGTTTTTAAAACCACAAAATGTTGCTGAAAGGAATTAAAGGAGGCACAAATCAATGGGAAAACATCAGATGTTTATGGATTGGAAGGCTTAATATTGTTCAAATCAATGCTACTGAAAGTAACCTACAGGTTCAATGCGATTCCTAGCATAGTCCCAACAATGTGTCGTTTTTTTTCGGAAATAGAAAAATCCACCCTAAGATTCATATGGAATCTCAAGGGGCCCTAAATAGCCAAAACAATATTGAAAAAGAAGCACAAAGTTGGAAAACTCACATATCACAACCTCAAAACCTACTACAAAGTTACGGTAATCAAAACAGTGTGGGACTGGCATAAAGACAGACCAGCGGGATGGCTTAGAGAGCCCAGAAATGGGCTCTCACATATATGATCGAATAATTTCAACAAAGGTGCCAAGACCATTAAATGAGGAAAGGACAGCCTTTTCAGCAAAGGGAGCTGAGAAAACTGGATATCCACATGTAAAAAAACGAACGAAAACTGAAATTGAGCTCTTATTAAAACCATACACAAAAATTAATTCAAGAAGTATCAGAGACCTAAAACTAGAAAACTCTTAGAAGGAAAAAAGATAACCTAGGGCAAAACCTTTAGGATATTGGACTTGGCAGTGACTTCCTGGATCCAACACCAAGTCAGGGGTAACGAAAGAAAAAAATAGGCAAATCGGGCTTCAGGAAAAGTTTTTAATCCTCACCTGAGGATATGTTTATTGGTTCGAGAGAGAGGAAGGGAGAGGGAGGGGGAGAAACATCAATGTGAGAGGGAGACATCGATCGGTTGCCTCCTGCACGCGCCCCAGCCAGGGACCGAACCCGCAACCTAGGTAGGTGCCCTAACTGGGAATCAAACCCACAACCTTTTGGTGCACCAGAGGATGTTCCGACCAACTGAGCCACTCGGCCAAGAGCGGACTTCAGAACATTTTTAAAATTCGAGCATCAAAGGCACTCTGTGTCCCGTGCATAGGGATGGAGAAGGGGGTGGCAGCCACACGCTCCCCTGCCTGAGGGCCTTGAGGACCAAGGACAGGGCCCCGCGGCTGAGGGAGCC